>JAOVVO010000873.1:0-30184 GCA_028564675.1 Onchocerca lupi | reverse complement strand
CCAACTTTTTTTTTTTTTTTTTTTTTTTTTTTTTTTAAATTTAGATTAAAAAAAAATAAGTCCAATTTTGAAAATTTATATTTTGAGAGAGAAAAATTATGTCAAAGACTTTAAAAATAAGTTTTAAAATTTTTACCACATGCTGCTGAGCTTTTATTATTGATGTAACAAAAACTTTAGTATAAAGTTGAAACTAGAAATTGGAAGAAAAAAAAAAAAACTTTAAATTGCAACTTTTTTTTCTCCTAATAATCAAACCTCATTGAGCTGAGTGATTTCTTCAATACGAATTTGTTTATTAAAAACATAACTTGTAATCTGTTTCATGCTTATTTTATTGACTTATTTCTCCTGTGATGACTAATTTTTACTAATTAGATCTTTCTGTTTCTCGAAATTGCTTTTTTACCAAATTCGAGATATTTCTTCAACTCGCTTGATCTTATGATATTAACAAATTCATACTTGGACATTTGAGTTATCCAAAAAAAAAAAAGAAAAATTAATTTCATTGATTAGCACCAATTGAAACGAGGCGAATTCAATTATACAAATTTTTGTATTTCTACTTAATTTGAAGAAATTTTACCATTAGTCTCAAGAATTTTAAATTATATAATAACTGATATAGGGTGCATTTTTACCAATTCAGAACTTTGCATCTAATGACAAAAGAATTTATTTTTGTGATTTTCTATAATTCACTTACAAATTTGCGACCTAATCTTTTCATAACATCGTAAAATTTGAACATTTAAAAAATATAAAATATTTCCATATGAGAATAAAAAGAATGAAATGGAAAAGTTGTCTTTTTTTTTTTTTTTACATGAAGTAGTTGTTGAGGATAATGCAAATGAGTGATATGAAATAAATGTCGCAAAACTTTGCGAATTTTCCTGATTCTGTGTGTTAGATCAGAACAAAGTGCAAAATGCAAATATTTCAAGACTTGTAGGAAATGAATTCAAAAATTAATGTGGGAAGAATTTGTCATCAATTTCAAAAAAAAAAAAAAAATGAAATGTTTTATTTGTAGATTACAAATGATATTTAGAGACATTGTAGGATTTACATAAATTAGTAGTTAATTTTCTCAAATGAACTTTACGAGTTTAAATTATTGATTTTGTGGGAAAAAAAAATTAAAACAAAATTAATTATAGTGGAACTATTAAGGAAATCTAAATTAAGTTTAGTACTGGATGAGTGACAAGTTGTATACTTTTTAACACTTTGTGCTTCCTTCTTCATTTTTTTCCTTTTTTTTTTTTTTTTTTTTTTTTGATTTTTATGCAACAATTTTTGTTTCCGCCTTCTGCTCTTTAACAGTTATTCATCATCATAAGAGAGTTATGGTTATGGATTTTATGAGAAAGATTTTGCTTCTATTTTCGACATTGATAGCTTTTTTACCGTAGCATTTCTACCATTATTACCGTACACTGATAACATTTCTACGGTAGCATTTCTACCATTTTTACCGTACACTAATAGCATTTTACCGTAGCATTTTTACCAATACATATTATGTGAGATTCTTTTCTTGCTTGATAATAGAAAATGATACATAGAAGTCGAAGTTGATAGATTAAACGATTCCGAATGTACTAGCAAAATTTCGATGAAATCAAAATTGCTTAATTTATAAATGTTCATTTGGATATTTCATATTTTTGCAAATTGAATGCTGAAATTATCAATTTTTTTTTTTTTTTACTTCAAATTGCTAAATTGCTAAATTGAGCAAAAATCAAAAATAAAAAAGACGATTCTTTAATTAGTATTCTTATTAGAGACTGTAATTTTGATTTTCCTTTTGCATAATTATTAAAGCAATTTTTTTTTTTTTTTTTTTTTTTTTTGGATCTACGATATTATAATGCAAATTATTCTTCATTTCTTAAATCCACGATGTATTATAATATAAATTATTCATAATTTCTGAATTTCCGGTCAAAAAAAAAAAAAAAATTGAAAGTTTAAAATATCAAAATGATATAATTGTTCATTTTCATCAATAAATTACTAATATGATATCAAATTTCAACATTAAAATTATCCTTTATTTCCTTACTGATGCTATTTTTAATCTTCAATTCTTGTTGATTCATAACATCTGTTTGAAGTTCTCATATTTCAAAATTCATTTCAACAGCATCCTTCGAATTAGTTCATATATTTAAATATTTCAAACCTTCCTATTTCATCTTTCTTTCTTTATCTCTCTCTCTCTCTCTTTTTTTCTTCTATTTTGAAAATTAGATATGACAAAAATAAGGCCTGAAATGCAGCATTTCTGAAAATTTTGACAAGATAGATCATTAATTTCTCATTTCAATGACTAAAGTTTCATTTCACTTATCAAGCTATTTCGTTTTGATTAATTTCATTTCAACAAACATATGCAATCATTATTATAAAGGTAAGAATATTCAAAGAAAAAAAAAAAAAAAAAAAGGCAAATTATTTCAATTTCAACAAATTTTATTTATCTTAGAGAATTCACAATAATTGTTATCGAATGATAAATAGAAAAGCAAAAAAAAAAAAAAAAAAAAATAAAGAAAATTTTAATTTTAATGACTGACAATTTCAATTTTGTTTGTTTAATTTCAGGGAATGAATTTCTTAGCGAAACATTTTTTCGAATATCAATCATTGAATAATCGACCACATTATGCTGTACAATTACATAAATTAGTTCGTTTTTAACCATTTTCATTCTAAAAGTTCAATTTTTCATTTTTTTTTTTTTTTTTTTTAATTTCAATCATTTTGATGAAAAATGTTTTTATTGCAATTTAAAATTCAAATAAAATTACATGGAAATATCTAAATATTAGATGAAATGAAATAATTTAGCCACCTTCACAAGCTGGTGCTGATCAATCAGCATCTTGGGCACCAAAATCGATGATAAAAGCAGGTAAGAATCAAGCTGCACCTGCAGCTCGTGCAAATCGTGCAAACACTGAATTAAAACTTGGTGCACATCGATATGGACGAGCAGCTCGGCATGAATTTCGAGAATGGGGTGATAAGCATGGAGGTATGAAATTGATAATGCTTATTTCTAATTATCACTAATTATCAATCTTTTCTTAATTATCAATCTCTTTTCTTCTAATCTTCTTAATAGTAAATATTATCAGTTCTATCATGATTTATATAGATAGATATTTTTTTCCGACTACAGCTTTCTTTCTTATTGACATCGAAATTGATTGATGATAATATATGCAAATTATTATCATAAAATAATTTAATAGTTCAATTTTATTATTCGAATTTTTGAAATTTCAAAAATTCGAATTTTCCTTCGATTATTTCAAGCATGTAATGATGATGATAATGATGATGATGAAGATTTATTGCAGAGCTAAAAGATGAAAAATTAGCATCACATAAAGATGCTTTAACCAAATTTTTATCAAATGAAGAAAACGCACCACGAAATTTATTTGATTGCGAATTTGAGGAGCGAATTTTTCAAATGGAACCGGAAACTTTACCGGAACAATTAGCACGGAGTAATAAAATCGATGAAATTGATTTATCACTTTCTTGTGCTGATTTCATCCCTGTATCTTTTCAATTCTTTTTGTTTTTTTTTTTTTTTTCTTTTCGTTCAAATTAATTAAAACTTTTTTTTTTCAATTTAAAATTTATACAAAAAAAAAAAAAAAAGGAAAACCAAAAACAAATAGAAAAATTGAATAAAATTTATTAAAAATTCTTTTATGTTTTTATTATAACTTATTTTTGCTACTAGATTTTTATTTATTGCTTTTAATGAATTTAATTTTTTTTTTTTTCTTAATGATTACATCTTTCATTAGTCGTCTCTTTTCTCTAGTTTCAGAATTTCTTAATTAAAATTAACAAACTAAAAATTAACTTGTTTTCTTTGAGAAAAACAAAATTAAAACTTTTTTAGGATACAAAATTTAAAACAGAAGTGCTAACTATTTTAACATATGCGCCAAATGTACAATTTGTAACAGCTACCGTTAAAAAGGCCAAATTATTACCTTTTAATAATAGTAAGTTTGATTAATTGCATTTATTTGCATTGATATTTAGTAAATTTCAATTAATTCTTTCGATATTTCATTACTTGAAATTAATTCCATAAAAAGGTTAATAGATAAATTTAATTTTAGAACCATTTGCTCGTGTAATGTTATTCGAAAAGCGTCGCCTATTGGAGCAAAAACAAACAACGGTGACACCAATAATTGTTTGTAATAGATGCCTTACTACTGATTGGTATGGAATATTTATTAATTTCATTTAAATTAAAATAAATTTGCAAAAGTATAACTCAAAAATATATGCAAATATTAATTATTAGAAATGCTAATTTACATAATATTTAAGAATCTTATATTATTATATCTTAGAAATGATGTAATATTTATTTATTGATTGATCAATATATTAATTGATCATTTTATGATAATATATTTATAACAACTTATACTTTGATGTTGATAACCTATGTTTTAGTGAATGTAATTTTAAAGTAAAATTCCATAATAAAGAAAGTGCAAATTCTTCAGATATTCATTGATAAAGTTATCAGTGATTTTATTCATTGTTAATCAAATTTCTCTTTTAGTACACAAAAACAATCATCTTTACCGGATTTACCATCATCATCTTCTTCACCTGATTGTTCGAATGCAACACTTATAATACAACCAACAGCAACAGATGCCATTTTTTCAGAATCCTTCTTGTTTCATGTCACACCACAAATGCTTGATAGATGTCATATTGTCATTGAAGTATGTTACGCTTAGATTCTTACGCTTAGATTCTTGCGCTTAGATTTTTACGCTTAGATTCTCTTCATGTTTTTTTTTTTTTGCTTAAAATAATACATGAAATAGATGAATTTAAAATCAAAAATGCTTGCAAAAAAAAAAAAGAAGAAAAAAATGCCATCATAGTTAGCTGTTTTTTTTTTTTTTAATGCCTATCATTCATCATCCGTTTTAAATAAAACTTCATAAAGTTCAATAAAGTTTTGCCATTTTTTATCTCACTATATTATCTTTTAGAGTTTATTTTAAATTAGTTTATTTTTTTCTAAAAAAAATTTCCAAAAATTTTTATTCATCTAAACTTTTATCTTTTATTCTGTAATAGTCCAATCATCTGATAAAAAAAGATAATACGTCTGATCATTTTCATAAGACTGATTGCATATCAATTCGCTTAAAACTTTCAGTACAAGCTCTCAAATCATTATAGGTGTACTGTAATAGGGTTGTGTATACTGTATATACCGTTATATATCTATTGTAATGCACATGTACTGTAATCTGCCAGAGATAATGGAATTGATAAGATGATAAAAAAAGAAAATTTGATAGAAAAGTTTGATTGAATGATTGAAAATAATTATGAATCCGTGTTACAGATGTTCGATACTGATCCGGCTGATTATAATCGTGGACCAATTCCGGTTGGACATTGTGTCATTGGCCCAATGTGTCCAGGTGCCGGATGTGCTCATTGGTTACAAATGATTCGAAAAACTGGTTTACCAATTTGTATGTGGCATCGCTTATTTAAAACTTAATGAGAAATTATATTAATAAAATTTAAAATTTGATAAAATTATTGAAATTTTCTATAAATTGAGGATTTTTATCAAAAATTTTTCACTCTTTTAATTGTTTATTACTTATTATTCACCAAAAAATTCATTGTAATATACATTCCATTATGTAATTTCCTTTCCTTTTTTTTGTTTGTTTGTATTATTTGAAATGCTCATAAGTTGTCAAATGTTATGCATCACTTTTAGTTTTTAAAATTTTAATTGTGTATGTTATCTATCATTCATTATTATTAATGTTTCATTCCAATTAATTGCTGTAAATTAAAAATAAAAACTTATGAGAATGATGAAAAACAGACTAATTGATAAATAGAAGATATGATTTGTTGAAAAACAAAGAATTTAAATTTTATTTTATTTCTTTCGGGAATCTTTCTTCATGAACTTATTAAATGTGGGATAAACTGCAGCACAAGTTTACAATTACAGTAACGTTTGTTTTAATTAAGTTGTAAATTAATGTGTGAGTTTCATTTTACGAGTTTAGACAAGTTTCCTACGATATCATTTACATCTTGTAAATAGGTATTTTAGAACGATGCGCTACACCTGAATACGAATTGATAATGCATATTACGATAAGGTTGTAAAGGTAAAATTTTAATGATTATTTATAAATAAGTTATGAAAAAAAGGAATATCTTTTAAATGATGATATAGCGCAAAAAAAGTTACAGAAAACTAAGTTAGAGATTCAAAGATTAAATAAAACTTTGTCAAATTTGAACTGTCTATCATTTCAATGCCAGATTCAGAGTTTCAACTCTAGCAACTGCATTTATCTAAAATGCTCATAAGTTGTCAAATATTTTTTCTGGAAAGTTCAAAAAAAAAAAAAAGTAGAATCGCATATTTAGTTTCTATGAAAGATATCTTGTTAAAATTTTGTTTGAAAAATTCAAAAAAAAAAAATCTTTATAACTGCAAATTGATTAGAAATTTTTGACGAACTCATTTTTTTTTTTTTTTTTTTTACTATGGAAAACTAAGGAAAAAAGGCAACAAGTAACAAATCAGAAAAATTGGAATTGATTTGCATTAAAGAAAAGAAAAAAGAAGATATTACATTAAATTCAGTTTCAACTCTCAAATTAAAAAATGAAATTAATTAATATCATCAAGATAAGAAAGAATGATATGATAACAAGCCTACTCTCAATTTTTTGACTCCTATTGCAAAAATCAGCATCGTTACAATAGCAAATAATATTTTCAATTCCGAACATATGTTCTGTTGTACAGTGTGATTTTTCGATCGATTTCGAACTTTCTTGCATGTATGATTTACCATTTACCAATCTAAATTAAATTTGAAAACAATTCAAATTAATCGAAGTATATAATATTAAGGAAATTAGAAATTACATTGAAACATAATTTCTGCAATGTTATTATCAGCAAATTTAAAAGAATTCAGAAAACTCTGCATATCTTACCGAAATATTCTCATTAAAATTTTTTAGATCTATGATTATTTCTGAATATCAACAAAAACAATCAATCAACATGAATCGAACATTGTCGAGAAAAAGATGTAATTAGTTGCATATAAGAATGTCAAAAGGTCAAATAGTGGGAGTGATATTGGTGAAGTCAAAAGATACAATCATAATAAACAAGGGATATTAAAGATCAAAGCGCGACATAGTTTCAAAGGGATGAACAAACCAAATTGCAAACTATCAGATTGTTTCCAATAAATTAGACTTTTTTGAGCAAATAAATCTTACCTGAATGTTTTATTTCCACATCCTTTGCTAACATATTGATCGTTCGCTGGAAATGAATAATTGATTTCGTACTATACTTCAAATTTTAGCAATAATTTCGATAATTTTAAAATGAATTTGAGTGATAAGACCATCTTACCAAGTGATTTAATGCAATAATCACCGTAGCATAAACCCAAATTACATTCATATGGCATATTGCACTGGAAACATTTCCGTTTTCGATTCGATGTTGAACTTTCTGGAAGTATTGTTCGTTTATCAAAATATATAAAATCCAAAATAATTGATGTAATCCATATTGATTAGTTATCCGGACAAGTGAAATATCTCGGGAAAAGTCTTTTATATTCCAATGAAGTAAGCAACTAATTAATGACTATTGAAGAAATTACCTTAAAATTCCCAATAGTAATTTCTTCACTTATCATTAAGAGGGAATTTGTGTAAAGATAGACTGAAACTGTAACAATTGACATTTTCTAAAGCTTACAAAGGTTTGGGCTGAGCCGGTGATCGAAACCGGGACCTCTCGCACCCGAAGCGAGAATCATACCACTAGACCACTCAGCCTATACAGGTTGAGTGATCGATTTCATCTCCATATTCATTTTTAAATATATTGTTTCATGAAAATTTTTAAAAATGAAAAGAAGGATGCCACGAGCCGGGATCGAACCGGCGACCTTTAGATCTTCAGTCTAACGCTCTCCCGACTGAGCTATCATGGCTCATGATTGCAACTTTTCAGGTTTTTATTTTCCAAGTTTTGAATAAAATGATATAGTTTCCACAAGGATGCTAAATACATTATTCTTTGGTCAGAATGAAAGGATAAGAGGGAAAAATGCTACCATATATTAATCAATCTTATAAACTGAAAAATTTTCAATTTGATAATTTAAAATTTCAAAAAATTTTTGCAAATGATAACCTTCTTGTTGTGCTATCACTTGTATGAATAAAAGATAAGCAGTGATTAAAATGGATAAAACATGAATAAATGATAGCATTCTCCATATATTATCAATTCAAATATTTACGCGAGAAATAATTTGCACCTGAAAATTAATGAGCTTTTTAATGATAAAAAACGAACTTTTGCATGCTATGTTTGTTGCAAACGAATTCTTTATACTTTGAAATTTTCAGAAAAATAAATGAAAATCTCAGAAAAACAAATGAATGGATTTTTAAGAAATAACATAAATATTACTTGCAATGAAACAAATAAACAAAAATGATTGAGTAAATAAGGAAGAAAAATTAATGACTTTTCCATCATAAATGAAGAGATTTTATGCAAAGTGACAATTTAAGATAAGATAAAAAATATTGATCAAAAATGATAATTTAAATGATAAAACCCTGATATGGAAAATTCAAGATATGAAAAATGATAAATCAAGATGATAAAATTTTTAAGTGATAATCTCTTAAAAAGTTAGCAATGGAATATTTGTCTGATAATATTGACCTAATTTTATCAAACATAAAGAGTGTAACTGCTAATTGTTTCCAATTGAAATGATATTTTAATCGATCGATTTGTTATTTGTCAATTTTTTTTTTTTTTTTTTTTTTTTACTTGGATATAAGTAATATTAAGCAATTATTTAACGAAATCAACTTATCAACAAAAACTTTTATTATTAACTAAATTAAAAGCAAACTTGGAACATAAATATGGAACAATCAATTAAAGTAATCAATTTTATCAGTACAATGATTTATTATGAACTGAATTATGAACAATTTTTCTAATAAGCTTGAGACATGATATTAAATCAACCTATCAGTAAAAGTTTTATCATTAACTTAATAATGAATGACTTTTCTAAAGTGAGCAACTTATCAGTAAAATGATTTATCATTAGTTGAATTATGAATGGCTCTTCTGGTAAGTTTGAAATATGATATTAAATAGTCGATTGAAAAAAATCAACCTATCAGTAGAAAATTTTATCATTAACTGAATTATGGACAATTCTTCTAATAAACTTGAAAGATTCGCTCATCAGTCATCCTATTCAATTTGAATAAAATTCTAAATGATAATCTTTTATGAGTCTATTCGTAATAATTCTTATTTGTTCATTTAAAACTTGTTTAAATTTATTGAAATGTTAAAAAAAAAAAAAAAATAGAAAAAAAAAAAGCAAATTGCACATTTGTTAGTGCAATAATGATGCTATGCAAAGTTTTGCTAAAAAAAAAAAAAAATTTATGTATGCATATATCGAAATGATCTACAAAGTTGGAAAAAAAAAGCATATTTTTTTATTTTGCAAGACAACAAGTTGAATTCATCGAATTCATTTCACAACGTAAGTGAGATGCTTTAATAATATCAATTATCAAGATTTATCTCAACCTTCTTGAAAATTTCCATAAAATGGCCATTTTTGTTAAATCTATGTATGCTAAATTATCTTCGCTTTTTTTTTTTTTTTTTTTTAAATTTTTTCTCAAGAACTACAACCAATTACTTTGGAAATTTTATGCTATTTCCTTCGAGATTATTACAAATATTCTTTTAATTCGAGCAATTTTCTTTTTTTTCTGAATCATCTTTTTGCAATTTTATCATTTAAATTTGTCAAAGATGGAACACATTTGCAAATTATCATCAAATTAGATTTAATGGGAAATAATTTGCATACAATTTTAATCATTTCACTAAAATAACATTTTTATTCAAACTGGAAACTTAAAGATAAAAAAAATCTAAATTAAGCAAACAAAAAAAATTTTTATTAGCCAAAAGTTAGTAAATGATTTAATTTGGGTTATTTTAATTTGGAAAAAGAAAATTCTTTGATAAGAAAGAATCTCGAATTATTAATATCATTTCATTTATTGATATTATCTGGAAAAATTGTATAATACTTGCGACCATTTTGGAAAGAAATAAGAGGATGAAAGCAAATAATGCAAAAATTACGATAATGATACCAGTATTGTTTATACTGATATTTTAATTACAGGTGATGCTTTGGCTGAAGACAGTTTTCATTAAAAGGTCGAAAATCTGCGAATTTCGCTGCATCAGTCTACTATCGTTTTATTTTTTTATCTATAAGATGAATTGATATCGCTAATATCTCTGCATACGATACATAAAAAATTGTGGATAATCAATGTATTTGGATGATATGTCAAAAGTGATATTTTATAAAAAGTTTTTAAAAATGTTTTTCACCGAGTAAGTGAATTTTTGTCGATAAGTTATGATAAACTGATAGAAACGTTCCTAGAATCTTTTTTACCAAGAATCCTTTGATAGAAAAGTTTCAAAAATTCAAATCAAAAAGAAAAATCTCCGATTTAAAAAGCTAAGATTTTTCTAGGCTGTTATTTGATATGATATGTTGATTATAATTCGCTTCTCAACTTTATGAACTTGAATAAAAGATTATGAAATGCTACATAAACAACATTAAAAGACTAAGTAAACAACAATAAAAAAGCTAAATAAACAACAATAAGAAGCTAAATGAACAACATTGAAGAATTCAAAAGCAACGATTCTTCTGGCTCTTATTTGATATGCTAATTATAATTTTTTACTCATTTTTTGAATTTAGATAAATTGTTCCTTTTGTTTACCTTTGTTTACACAATATTTATAATCAAATTATCCAAATTCCGGCAGATGAAACATTAGATTACTTTCGTTATTTCTAATTTTGATACGTGAGAGATTTTTTCGCTAGAATCTGATATTATGAAAGAAATTAATCTTAAAAATTGCAAAATTATCCCTGAAAATTGTTTATTCAAAACAAATCATATAATTTGGATTCATCTAATACGAATAAGTCTATATAAATAAATCTATTTAAAAGGTAAATGTTCGTTGTTCATCTTTACACAACGTTTCAAATCCTTCACCAATTGATTTGAAATTTTGATGCAGCGTTACGTTTGATTAAGCACGTATTTTTATATAAATAAGGTACGTGTTCAAGAACTTTCGATGATTTAAGGTTTTGAACAAATGAACATTTACATTTTTATTTATATAAATGAACTGGATCGGTCACGTTTCACGTTGCCGATCCAGCTAGTATTTAAATATTATACGGTCCATTGAGATTACGCGGTCCAATGAAATTATCTTTTCCATTTTTCTTACTTATTTAACAGTTTAAATATAGATTCACAAAAGGTATCTCGGGAGGCAAATTGAAATAAATATTTTGAGAAATATTGTAGAAAGGGACAAAATGACTAATAAATATTAGATAAATTACAAAATAGCAAAAGAAAAATGGTAGAAGGAAAAGAGATAAGTTAGAAATGAGGTGAAAAAGCTTTTCAAGTTGGATATAAGATGAAAAAGCTTTTCGACCTTTTCTTTTTTCTTTTTTTTTTTTTTTTTTTTAAATGCAAAGAACTAATTCTAATGGATATCCGGTATATATGCATAAATGAGGCATAAAAAGTTAAGAGTAAATGGATTTATTAAAAGCATAACTTCCATTTAGGTATTTTGAAAAACTTCCATAAATTAGCAAGGAAAAATGAAAACTTGAAATTTTTAAAGCTTTTACCTTTAAGATAATTATATATGCTAGAAAAAATTTTGTGTGGGATGGACTAAATACTTTTGAAATTTCGCAAAAAAAAAAAAAAAAAAATTAGGCTAAATAAATGCATTATGTTTAGGAGAAATGTTTGAAATAGATTTTATGTTCCAACTTATTCAAACTTTAAATGAAAATAAAATAGCAAATGAGAAATAGAATCTTAAATACAATTCATTATAAACCTCTTCTTTTTTTTTCAATTTTTTTCTCATTTTTTTTTTTGATTTCTAAGCCTTGAAACTATTAAGAGAAATGTTGTAAAAGATGGGAAATAGAAAGTAATATTATTGTTTAGTTGCAAATTTTTTCAGCAATTTGAAGAGAAAAGAGGAATTAACTCAAAAATAAGCGCTTTTTCTTTTAAATCCTATTTAAAGTGACTATTGTCGATTGGTGACACTTTAGCGACACTTATTTCAAATCGAATCTTTCTGTCCTTCAGAATCTCACAGAATCTTTCTATTCTTCTTTCTCTTCTTCCACTTTGATCTTCATTTGTTACTGTTATTTCGAACTGAAGAAAAAATACAAAAAAAAAAAAACGAGAATAATTTACAACTTTTGAAATAAATTTTCAATTAATAATGATAAGAAAATTCATAACAAAATTTTGATAAAATTGATAAAAAAAAAAAAAAAAAAACGTTTGATTTGCAAAATATTTGCAATAAATACGGAAATCTTATTTGTTAGGAAATTTCTGAAGAATTTTTTTGAAAAAATAAATTAACTATTATTATGAATAAAATAGAGGAAGCATTAAATAGCTTTGTTAAAATTTATAATTAACTAGTTATAAAATAATCGAAATCGAATTTTTTTTTTTTTTTTTTTGCAAATCATATTCCTTTTTCTAACATTTTAGTAACAAAATTTGAAAATTGTTGAATAAATCATAAAATATCTTTCTGATTAAATATATAATAATTGATAAAACAACGAGCACCATTGAAAGAGCAAAAATTTAACGAACTAATTTGAAAATTTAAATTGAATCAAATTGATTAATCAAATATGACATCAATCAAAGTATTCAATTTTATTCAATTCATTTCAGATTTAATACAATTCATTGTAAAGTATAACAATAATAATAATTTTATTCTTAATCAACGACACTTATGATTAAAGGTTTGGATAAAATTAATAAAAAAAAAAAAAAAGAAAAAAAAAAGATAAAAAAAGTTTTGCTTTCAATTAGAATGATTGATAATTACTTTCATCAGTAAAAAAGAATAGAAATAATGAAGGGAAAAATAGAGAAAAAAAAAAATTATTCCATTGATTTTTAGTTTGTTAATTAAAACTTGAATTCAATAATGACACTTTGTGATTCAAGTACAGGTATAGAAATATTTGTATAGGTATATATATATATATTTACAGGTATAACTTTACAGGTACAGGTATAAATATATTAGTAGACAGAGTAAATTTCACTAATAATTTAAAGATATTTACAACTATAGTATAAGCTATGAATGCTTCATAACAACTGAGCGATGTTTTTTTTTTTTTTAAGAACAATTTTTTTTTTTTAAATTTTAAATTAAAATTACAAATTGGTTGTTTTGGTGAATTTTTTCCTTTTTTTTTTTTTTTTTTTCCAAGAGTAATATCGAATGCAAATTTAATTTATATCATCGAACATGAAATGTTCTTGCATAATATATATCAATTACATACTCATTTATCTCATTTGGTTTAAAAATAAAACTTCCATTTTTGCTTAAATTTAAAAAGTTTGATATTAAAAAATAATATTATGCTATTTTGCATTGAAATGTAAACACTGAAGTAAAAATTTTAGAAATTTTAGATAAATTTAGATTTTAGACATTAAATTTATAAGATTTTAAATAAATATGTAATTTGTGATAAGTTGACTCGAAAAAAATTTTTATTACAAGTTATTTTTTTATGAATGATTGAAGAATTTAATAAACTTCACAATAATATATTTACCCCTTTACCGGATTTCCTATAGGTATATCGATTCGGATTAATAATATAGTGTAATGGAATTTTATTCAATATAAATTCAATTCACTTCAATATAAAGCAAGGTCAAAGTTCATTGATGTAGATAGGCCAATGATACGGTAAGCATTTCATTTATCATACTGTGTATTTATTGTTTGGAAGTGATGTATTCTCGATTTGCGGGAATCACGTTCTTCGTAAACTGGTTGTTACAGTACGATCATTACCGTAAATTACTCTTACATGCCAATAGCAAACAATCATTGATAAAAATTTATCATTTATCATTTCTTCAAATCAAGAAATTTAAAATTATGACATCCAATAAATTTCCTGAAATTTTCAAATTTAATGAAAACACATTTTGAAATGTTGAATTAATTACAGTGAGGCTACGAATTTTTTAATTATAAATATCAAATTCGATCGAAATTGGATAAAGTACTAATTGAATTTGAATAATTTATGCTTTCGTCAATGATTGTATTATCAGTATTATCTATTAATTGTTGTTGAAAACATATCAATGACTATTGTCTCTTTGTATTATCAGTATTATCAATGAGTATTATCTGTTTTACTATCAGAATTATCAATTATATGATGTTGAAAACATCAAAAATTTTCGTGATTCGGGATTGTTAGGCAAATAGTAATTGAATTGTATCATTTTTAAATGAAAAATTGTACCTTAATTTCTCTAAACGATCAAAAATTTGATTGTACAATGATTAAAATTGAAATCCTTGGATATCATTCAGTTATCATAATCACTAGTGTTTCTTATCATTTAATGAATCATTTCTCTATTACTTTTTGTTATCAGCTTTCTTATTAGCTGATAATTTAGATAAGATTCGAGAAGTTTCAATCAATATTTGATAATTCCTTCTTGTAAGATGCAAATAATGAATCGATTTATTGTGAAATTAAACTTCTGTATCAAAGTACTGGATTCTTAAAATGTTGTCCCGATGGTGTAATAATTTCGTGATATCTTGAACTTTGAACTATTTGTATTCAGAATGATTTAATCAAACTAATCGATTTCAGGGATGAATCTTGCTGATCAATTCATATTCATCAATCCATCGGTTGACACAATTGACATCGTTGATGTAGGAATCTAATATAAAATTGGCAAGAAAAATGCCATATTTAGAAATTTAAGTATGTGTAAAATTTATTTTTCAATAAATCATTTGTTATTTTCATTTTTCAAAGATTTAAAAAAAGAATCAACTTTTTTTAACTTCGCAAAATTCAACTTTTTTAAAGGTTCTAAAATTTTAATTCAGCTTAATTAAGGTAGCAATTAATCAAGACTGTTTGAATTAGTAAAAATCATTGGAGAAATTTGCAAATTATTCAAATTTTTCGATTGCTCTTATTTTGAATTTCTTTCATTTAACTGATATTGTCTAAAAACTTTGAACTATTTTGTATTTAAATTGAATTAATTAAATTTTAAATAACATTGCCTTATCGTCTAATCATACTGATTCAATCATTTCAATGAGTAAAACAAATTTCGCTATAACATTTAATATATAATGAATATTTGAAATTTTTATTCGAAAAATTTATTTTTTAAATTATTATTATTTCATTGAAATTTTATCGTTTGAACACTTTACACCTTTCATTAATCGATAAATTAAATGTTCAAAAAAAAAAAAAAAAATGGATAAAAAGACATCTCTTGCAAGATGCGAGAATGACTTGCAAAAATTTGCATTATCAGCGCAAATCAAGGTAATTAATTAATTTATAAAGATGAATCATCCAATTGATCAAAAAATAATCCTTAACTTTCTGTGTTTTATTTTTCAACTTCAACATCTGAATTTATTGAAATGCTTGAAAAAAGCTATTTATCATCCTATATCCTATGGGATCGATACAGTTTAAATTTGCTAATTTGCTATCAAATAGTCTTTTCTTGCCAAATAATACCTTTCAAATATCTGTCCATTTTTTAGTTTACTTGAATGCCGATGAAAATAACAAGTGAAATAAGCCAAGTTTATAGCCAAGAATTTAATTCCTTGAAAATAAGGAAAAAAAGTAGGCTTGTAATATGCATAGGAAATAGGGGAAATTGATAATTAAGCGTAATATGAATCAGTAATTTCTATAATCAAAAAGGGACCACCTAAAGAGGATATGTCCTGATAAGAATTACTTAAAGTGATAAACTATGAAATTACGTATTTAAAATGATAAACTCTAAGAATAAATAAGTGGTTAGATTTCTAATAGTTCTTAAAATTATCAAAAAAAAAAAAATGAAATTACAAAGGGAAAAAAATCTCTCATCAAACTATGACAGCATTTGTTGGTTCAAAATTTAACAAGGCGGGATAAAAATTTTGCATTTTGAGCAAATCAAAGTGACATGAAAAAGTAAATAACTAGTGTGACACGTGGTTTGTGGTCGGATAAATTTTGATTATGATAAGTGGTTGAGAGAAGGGCCAAGGTGAGATTCTGGGCTACATAGATTTGGAGAAGAAGAGCCTGATTCAGTAAAAATAGCCTGATTCAGTAAAAATAGCCTGATTCACTTCAGTGGGACATGATCTTCATGAATTTCTAATTCTCTGAATTCTCTTTTGGTCATGTTAGAATTCTCATATTTTCAATGGATTTGTCTATTTTAGTCTTCTTTCTTCTCATTATAAGTAATATGCTAGACTTTCCTCTAAAATGACTAAGTGATTATGTAAATATTGGAAAAGAGAAAAAACTGCACTTTACATAGTTCTGCTTTTTTCACCACAGTTAATTAGTTATTCGTTTCTTTCTAATAATGGCTTTATACATAGCTTTTCTTAATTTTTGTTATTATTTCATTTATTGCATTTTTTTTGCAACAAAGAAGTACGCGATAAATGAAATATATGATAATTTTCATGTAATTTTCTTTTTCAATAATTTTCATAACAAATGAAATAGTTTTAATTTTTAAATGAAGTATGCGATAATTTTCCAGTTAATCTCACAGTTATATAGCACGGATATTTGCAGTATTTTTTTTTTCATTTTGTAATAAAAACGTAGTATAAGAAATTTTCGTCAAGTAATACATCGCTTCAAGTTGTCCTGTTTTGTTCGTTTTAAGTTATATAACTCTTAGTATTACTGCTGGGCATGACAATTAACTATTAGTCCATTTATGGAAGTATTTGTTTTACTAGGTGAACAGCTCTTATCTACACACATATTGAAATAATGATGAAGTTATTAGATTGAAAATTGATAAATTCTTTATGGACAAATAATTGTATTTTATTTCAGACTCTTTAAAGGCTAATTTTCCATAAAATCAGATTTAATATTTCATCTCATTAGCTGATAATGAGTAGTGACGAGGAATCGGACTACGATTCTGCGGTATGTTGTTTTTGTAATTTTCGAGAGTTCGCTACATTCATATTAAGTATGACAGTCATCTTCCCAAAATTCTTTAAAGTCCTTCTAGGATTTTTAAAATGTATTTATTGGATCAGGGAGTGCCTGGTTGCATAGGCAATTAGAAAGCAATTGCAGGAGTATGTGTTAGAATTTCAGATAATATGTGTTAGAATTTCAGATAGAAGGTGAATCATAAATATATTATTTATTATCAATCTTTCCTATTATTATTTATTATTAAGTCTTTCTTTAAATGAATCATAAGTTTATGTATTGCCAAATATATTATTTCCAGTTTGCTTCACCTCAAAAGAAAAAACCATCAAAAAAACAAACCGAGAAAGTGGATAAATCACCAACTAAAAAGAAACAAACATCAAAAAAGGAAACAAATGGCAATTCGGGTCAATCACTATATATATTTTTGATTTTCTCTATTACATCTCTTAATTGATAATATCATGGTTAGCTTAATTTCGTAAGATCTATATAAAACAATGATATTTTCTAACTATATTTATGTCCCTCTTTATTATAGTCATGAATGGTGATAAGAGTGACAATGGTGATCCATTGGATATTTTTACAAATATCGATCAACAACCTAAACGGTTAAACATTGAAAAAATTTACCAGAAAAAGAGTCAGTTGGAACATATTTTACTTCGTCCAGATACATATATTGGTTCCGTTGAGCGTACTGATAAAGCGGTATGTTTGTTTGAAATGAAAAGAAATAGAGAAATCTATACATTTCGTAAACATCTTTCTGTAGAAATTCGGTATCATTCCAATTTACCTTTTCTGTGCTGATCTCTGCTCTCTCACAGTTAGTGGTGTTGATTGTTACGGATACTTTACCATTTTTTGGTTTATATTTTTTGCAACTTTCAATCAGTGCTATTTAATATAGAACCCATTATTAAGAATATAGAATTATATTAGTTAAATTTTTACCTTATAAATATTATATTATAGAGCTACACTTTGTTGGGTTCAAATGACATGTGTGTTTAGTTTCAATTTTTAAGTTATCTCTTTTTTCCTTCCATATTTATTTAATTTTAGCCAATGTGGATATACGATGCGGAATCAGAACGAATCGTTCTACGTGATATTTCATTTGTCCCTGGTTTGTACAAAATATTTGATGAGATTCTGGTGAACGCCGCAGACAACAAACAGCGCGATTCGAAGATGAATCTTATCAAAATTAATATTAATAAGTTTGATTTTAATGTGTTTCATTTATTTCCAGTAGTTTCCATCTAGTTATTACTGATAATATGAGCATCAAAATATTTATGAATATTACTGCTATAATTAACAAAACTGTCATTAACTACAATGGTGGTTTTGGTAACACAGCTGCATGCAGAACATTATTATACAGAAGCTTTTTGAAAAAAGTTTTACTTCTCGAAGATCAAACCATTGAAAACTATTGAAAAGCTAATGAATGATGGACTGCTTTTATTCTATCGTTCATTAGCTTTTCGTAAGTTTATGTTACTAAAAGTTTAAAACTTTGAGATGTAAAAGTCTTTACTTGATCAAATGAGAAGTATAATTTGGTTATTTTTTTCTGTAACTAAAGAAATGATTTTTGTAGAATAGAGATAATTAGAATGAATTTCCGTTTTTAAAGAGAGACGAATGAGATCAGTGTGTTTAACAATGGTAAAGGTATTCCTGTTGTGCTACACAAGGTGGAACAATTATATGTTCCTGAACTCATATTTGGTACTCTACTTACCTCCTCTAATTATGACGATAGTGAACGAAAAGTGACAGGTATAGTTTCTTATTGTTGTGATGCTTCAAGTAGATATTGCTTTTAACTGAATAATTTCATTATGTAATTTGTTCAATTGTGAATGTTGATTTACAGGTTCGTCAAATTTTTTATAATTACAGTGGTTTTGATTAATATTATGGAAATATTCTTCAGTATTTAGAAACAAATTGTATAACAATTTTCCTAGTAATCATAACATTTTGCTTAAGCTTTAATTCATTTTTTTTTTTTATTTTGCACAGTGTTATAGAAAATGATGTTCAGGTGGCCGAAATGGATATGGTGCTAAACTTTGCAATATATTCAGTAAAGAATTTACAATAGAGACATCTTCCAAAGAATATGGAAAGGCCTTCAAGCAAGTAGGCCTTTGTGCATATTTTTTTCATCTTTCTTGTCTGAGAATTAATCTTTTGTTTTGACTGAACTTTTTTAAAATTTCTTCAGACTTGGAAGAATAATATGACAAAAGACAAAGATCCATTTGTGAGTAAATCAAGTGGTGAAGATTTTACTCGTGTAACGTTCAAACCGGACCTCACGAAATTCAAAATGACCGAACTGGATGATGACATTATTTCGCTGATATCACGCCGAGCATATGATGTTGCTGGTTCAACAAAAGGTGTCAAAGTATACTTGAATGGCAAACTGTTACCGGTAAAAATGATTTTTCAAACAGTTGTTTGAATTTTTTATTTTTGCTTACAGTAAACAGAAATACTGTTGAAGTTTCTTTTTGATAATTGCAGCAGTATTTGCTGGTATTTTTTCCAGGTACAAGGTTTTAAGCAATATGTGGACCAATATGCAAAACATAATCTTGATAGTGACGGAGAACCCTTCAAAGTTGCGTATGAACAAGTTAATGAAAGATGGGAAGTAGCTGTAACTGTTTCCGAAAAAGGATTCCAGCAAGTTTCTTTCGTGAATTCGATCGCTACCACGAAGGTAAGTTTTTCTAAACTCCATACTGTAATAGGTTTAAGACTTCGTTTTTTTTTCTTTTGTTTTCATTATTTTTAATATTATAAAGCCAGTAAAATTCCAGTTTTGAATAAAAGATAGAACTACAAGTTAGCAGTCTTGAAATAAAATAAAATAGAGAAATTTCTATTGTAATGTTCAGATCTGAATAAGATTTCATATATCATGCAATTCTGTTTATTTTATTAAATGAAAATCTAATTCTTTTAATTCAGGGTGGACGTCATGTCGATTATGTTGCAGATCAGATCACAGCTAAGCTAATAGATACAATCAAAAAAAAAATTGGAAAAAGCGGAGTAAATGTTAAGCCGTTTCAAGTAAAGTTTTCTGCATTTTTTACTTTTTTTTTCCTTTGTTTTGCGTATAAATCTGCTTAAATTTTGGCAGCACTCTTATATATCTATCATTCATTATCTTGCACGATAAATATGCGGATGAATAGGAATCCTAATAGAAAAATTGCTATAAACAAAATGCTTATATGATTTCCTACTTGAATTTTAATTTTTTTATTCCAGATTAAAAGTCATATGTGGATCTTTGTAAATTCACTTATCGAGAACCCAACGTTTGATTCACAAACAAAGGAGACGATGACTTTACAAGCAAAAAGTTTCGGCAGCAAATGTGAACTATCTGAAAGATTTATTAATGCAGTGATGAAATGCGGAATTGTTGAAGCTGTTTTGGCATGGGTCCGCTTTAAACAACAAGAAACATTGGATAAAAAATGTTCAAGCAAGAAAACTAGTAAACTGAAGGTTTATTTCAATTCACTTTTTCTTTAATGTATTTTGTTTTAATTATTTAAATAATAATTCTGCTTTTGTTGATAATATAATATATTTATTCAGGGCATACCGAAACTGGAGGATGCAAATGATGCTGGAACCAAAAATTCTTCTTTATGTACATTGATACTTACTGAAGGAGATTCGGCAAAATCACTCGCTGTTTCGGGATTGGGTGTCGTTGGACGTGATCGTTATGGCGTCTTTCCATTACGCGGTAAAATGCTAAATGTTCGTGAAGGCAGTCACAAACAGGTATTCTTTTTTCTCTTTTTCTTATAGATACAAAACAGCTAATGCGTATAGCGAGGTTTCATATGTATAATACTTCTACTAATCGTTTAAATATGAGAAAGTGTGTCATTTTGAAATCTATCCAAAAATTGATTCAAACAAGAGGTGGAACTCATCGTCTCACTGCTTCATCAGAAAACAGAATATTGATAGATAAATGCAATCAGTACTACAATATGAGCATTAAAACTTTTGAAGAATTTCTTTCAACTTACTTTCCGAAACAATCAATTTTAGATCATGGAAAATGCAGAAATAAATGCTCTAATAAAAATCATCGGACTACAATATCGTCTGAAATATGATAAAGACGAGGATATGAAAACACTTCGCTATGGAAAAATAATGGTTATGGCTGACCAGGTAACTCACTTTTCGTCACCGCAATATTTTACTGGATAACTCAAATTACATGTTCATTTTCATTTTGTCAAAAAAATTTCTATATTTAATTTTTAATAAGATCCATTGCAGGATCAAGATGGTTCGCACATCAAGGGTCTTGTGATCAATTTTATTCATTATAATTGGCCAGTATTAATTCGTCGTAATTTTGTTGAAGAATTTATAACACCAATTGTTAAAGTATGTATTTACTATTTTAAGAGTATTAAAACAACCCTTGAATTTGGAACTAGTTTAAAGAAAATTGTAATAAAAAGTAGTAAGAGAAGACTATGTTCCGAACGTACTTAAGCTTATATTTTATTGTTTTTTCTTTTAAGTTTTTGGTTTTTTAATCTATTAAGCGGAATTTGAAATATGTTTTAAATTTGTTTAAGAGTTTGAAAGCTTCATGTGTGGTTAAATTATAGAGTTCTTGTTTGTGCGGTTATTTATGGTTTTATATAAATTCCAATATTTTCAGGCTACAAAGGGTAAAGAATCATTTTCTTTCTTCTCGCTTCCAGAATACGCTGAATGGAGAAATAACACTGAAAATTGGAAAACATACCGTATAAAATATTACAAAGGTTTGCCCCATCATCTGGAAATCTATGATTTCGTCCGACATAGAATAATTATTCACATTACTTGTTTAGGTTTGGGTACTTCGACATCGAAAGAAGCCAAAGAATATTTCAACGATATGGTGCGACATCGTATTAGATTCCAGTACTCAGGAGAGGAAGATGACAATTCTTTAGATATGGCATTTAGTAAGAAAAAGATTGAAGACCGAAAAATATGGTTGACAAATTGGATGGCTGTAAGTATATTATACCCTCAGTGGAACAAGTCTTTAAGTATATATTCATATTATTCTTAATATCAGATCTATCCTATAAAACTCATCTTAAGCAAAAAATAATAATGTTTATATATATCACATCCAAAACAGTATTGTTAAGACTTATACAAGAGCTGCTTTTATAATTCGTGTTTCTTTGTCTGCAGTTGAGAATTTTCCATTTTTTCAGGAAAAAAAAGCAAGACGTGAACAAGGATTAACGGAGGAGTATCTATACGACAAAGATACTCGTGCTGTTTCATTCAAAGATTTTGTCAATAAGGAATTGGTATTATTTTCAAATGCTGATAACGAAAGATCCATTCCAAGTTTGGTTGATGGATTAAAGCCTGGACAGCGTAAGGTTGGTTATATAATCATAAGCATGTTAGTATATAATTTCTTATTTCAGTAAGGATCTTAAATATAAAAAGGGAGCTTCTCCTCAATATGTGTAATGTGAATTTCATTTAAGAGGTACTTTCGAAGTTTTTTGTGGAATTTATTTCGAATTAGAATTTTCTCATTATATATTTCAGTTTTTCTTAATTTTGTTAATTAAACTCTTTTATTATTTTTAAGATCCCGTCTGATGATTTTAGGTATTATTCACTTGTTTCAAACGAGCAGATAAAAAAGAAGTGAAAGTAGCTCAGCTTGCTGGTGCAGTGGGAGAAATGTCTGCTTATCATCACGGAGAGGTATGTGATAAATTTTAATCCTTCATTTTTTATTACATGTTCTGGGGAGGAATCTTGATAGATTCCGATTCATCTGCATTGGAATTTTTAGGCTTCACTTATGTCAACAATCGTAAATCTGGCACAAGATTATGTTGGTTCAAATAATATCAATCTATTGCTACCTATTGGTCAGTTCGGTACACGTTTGCAAGGTGGAAAGGACAGTGCAAGTCCACGTTATATTTTCACACAGCTCAAGTATGCATATATATTTACCGAAAATGTCTTTATTAGAGTTTTTTTTGAATTACTGTGTTGAGATATGGA
Source organism: Onchocerca lupi (assembly GCA_028564675.1). NCBI lineage: Eukaryota > Metazoa > Nematoda > Chromadorea > Rhabditida > Onchocercidae > Onchocerca > Onchocerca lupi. The sequence goes on along the minus strand of JAOVVO010000873.1, from coordinate 6,713 downwards.
TGAACTGATTGTGAAATGCTTGGTTCTAAACTTAACTGCAGTAAAATTTTTATTCAGTCCTGTGACCCGAGCAATTTTCCCCGCTGTTGATGAAAATGTTTTGCGCTTCTTGTTTGAAGAAAATCAACGAATTGAACCTGAATGGTAAGTCTCGCTTTGCTGATAAAAATAATGCATGAGTTAAATATGAGTCTAAATTCTGTTGAAAGTAGTTTTTCTTAGGTATTGTCCAATCATACCCACAGTTTTGGTTAACGGAGCCGAAGGCATTGGAACTGCTTGGTCAACGAAGATACCAAACTATAATCCTCGTGAAATTGTCGATAATATGCGGCGCTTGATACATGGTGAAGAACCAAAACCTCTAGTATGTTTTTGATTTTACTGTAATTTTCAAAGTTGTTGGTAAAGATGTCTCTTATATTAACTGATGCTGCAAGTTTTTGAAAATTTAGCCTCTCATCAAAAAATATATATCTTAAGTGTAGTAAAAAAAAAATAGATTTTCTATATGTTTTTTTCATCGAATTGTTGTTCATTTCATAAATTTTTCTTTCTAGACCCCATGGTTCAAAAACTTCCGTGGAACCATCGAAAAATTAGACGAATCGAGATATATTTGCAGCGGTGAAATAGCTCTTTTAAGTGATGATACAATTGAAATCACCGAGTTGCCAATACGAACTTGGACACAGAATTATAAAGAAAGTGTCTTAGAGCCTATGCTGGAAGGATCTGATAAACAGCCTCCTCTAATACAGTATACTTTTCGTGATTTGCAGATATATTTGCATATTTCAGTACTATCTGTTACTCATATTTTACATACATATCGGAAATTTTTCAGAGATTTCAAAGAATACCACACGGACACAACTGTTAAATTTGTTGTAAAAATGAACGCTTCAAAACTGAGAGAGGCAGAAATGGAAGGACTACATAAAATATTTAAGTTGCAAACGACAATAAATATAAGTTCTATGGTATGAAACTTGATTCAAATATAATAGATAAAACAGAAACAGTTAGTTCTTAGAAATTCACCCTAATGGATTTTCATCACTCAAAATTTCAGATTCTGTGAGAGTATTTAGTATTTAGTTTATTGATTTTCACCGCGATATTAAAGAATATTATTTGAAATAATAGACTTCGATTATATGAACTTACTTTAAGATTTATTTTAATCATCAAACGTGGGTGATTCTTTTTTTTTTAATGAAATTTGAAGAAATCCAAACGTTCATTAAAAACAGTTATGAAACATTTGTAGGTTCTTTTTGATCCCTTGGGTTGCCTAAGGAGATTCCCAAATGTGGAGGAAATTTGCAAGGAATTTTTCGAAACAAGAAAGAAAAAATATATCGAACGAAAGGCATTCCAGGAAGGTATGCTCCGTGCTCAAAGCGAACGCCTCAGTAATCAGGTATTTTGTGACTCATATGAAAGTTGAAATTTCAAGTTATTGATTATTTTTTTTCTGACGAAGATAGTGTTATTGAAAATACCAGACTTTAATTTCAGGCACGTTTCATCTTGGCGAAAATCAAAGGTGAAATATTGATTGAGAATAAACGTAAAGCAGCAATAGTTGAGCAACTTGTGAAAAAAGGTTTCGATCCAGATCCAGTGAAACGATGGAAAGAATTACAAAGGAAACGTGAACTTGAAATGTCGGGCGAAGTCCAGATAGATGATGAAGAAATGGAAGGTGAAGAAGAGGTTTGTTTTCTATTGGAGTATTTGATCTTCAATTTATCAAACAAATTGAAAGTAACGGAATAATTATATCTATTATTATCTATGTTTGTTTTACTCATGTAATAATGAATGTTTTGTGCTCTCCCTATCTTTCTTACTTTTCTCGGAATAAAAAAGAAGAAAATTTGATAATACATACTTTGTTGTATAATTTTTTACTATAAATTTTTGTGGTCTTAGTTATTTTTCAAAAAATGTTACAGATTACTATTTTTTTGATGATTGTTATTTTTTTAAGGAAGAATCAGAATCATCTGTTTCTCCGATGAAGAAGGATTTGGAGAAGAAACTGAGTGATTACGATTATTTAGTAGGTATGGCAATTCTAAAATTGTCGGAAGAAGAGAAGGATAAATTGTTACGCGATAGCGAACTGAAGTTAGAGGAGTTGAAGGTAGATTTTACGATTTCTTATTTTTCTATCTCTAAATCTATTTTCAATCCGAATTCATGTTCAAGTTTGGTTCAATTGGAAAGCTTTTTTCATTTTAGGTTCTAGAATCAAAGACTTGGTCTGACTTATGGGAGCAAGATTTGGATAATTTTTTGGTTGAATTAGAAAAGCAGGTTCGTTGGGCAGATTTTCTTCTTTTTTTTTCTTCATCTTGAGGGATTCTTGTGTCTAACAGAACAAATTTTCATATCTTTTCTAGGAAGCCAAAGAAAGAGCCGATATAGAAATGCAAGTAAAAGATGCTGCCAAAAAAATTGCTGGTGCATCCGCAAAAGGAGGACGAAAGAAAACAGGCACTCTTGTACAAGTGTGTTTTAAAGACTAAAAAATATGTAGTAGATGATACTAGAATTAATGCTTTGTCTGACTAGTATTGAGTTTTCATTTATATGGATTTATTTATACGTATTTTAAAAAAAAATTTTTTTTTTTAATTCGGCATTATTTATATAGATTGTGGATATTATTTTCTTGTTATAGGAGGTGCTTCCTGATCCGAACGGAATTCGTATTCAGCCTTCTCTAGATGCTATTAAAGAAAAATATGAAGGCAAGAAGACCGATGAACCAAAAATTAGAAAACCAAGAGTACCAAAAGAGTCAAAAAAAGTTAAGGATGAGAACAATGAAGAGGTTTTATCTTTGAATGAGTTTTTTATATTTTATTTGTGGTGACTCATTTGCAAAATACATCTGTATATTTTTATATATTTAGGACGAGAAAAAGAAAGAGAAGCCTAAACGTCAACGGAAAGAAAACGGTAAGTTTGGCGATTCATTTTTTATCTAATGAAGAATGATATAGTGTGGGACTTTCTTAGCGCACTGTTGAGTACTTAGGAAACTGGGAAGTTTGTTGATTCAAACCGAGGAATAGCTCCATGTTTTATCTCTCGATGGAAAGAGGAGTCCGCTACTTGGAAAAGCATAAATAGCATAGCGAAAAAGGAATACTTGGAATTAATCGTATGGTTATTTTAATCATAACGAATTTTCAGATCGAAGCGGCAGTTCATTGAATACGAAAGCAAAAAAGAAAAAACGAGAGGAATGGGAATCTGATAGTAGTGAAGATGATTTCGATGAATCTGACTATGTCATAGATGACGATGATGATGATGTGATTGAGATTAAAAAAACAACACCTGGAGATAGGAAACAACGAGTCAGTTAACGATTTTCCTAAGATGGAAAAATTTTTGTTTTTTGGCAGAACATTGGTTTTAAGTTTAAAGTCGAATTTTAGATGGAGAAATCAGCGAATAAATCGGATTTGAACAGTACTAATGCGAGTGTTGACGAAAGTTTGGCGCACTCAGATGACGAAAATATGGAAAAGTTCCATGAAAAGATGGATGATCTTTTCGTAAATGAGGTTAGATTTCTTCTGTTATTTCTTCAATATATAAATTATATATCTAAAAATAAGAATGAATTCCACTATATAAAAATATATCTTGTATTATTTACTGTATTTTATAGAAACCATCTGCAAGTGCTGTAAAATCGAAAGATATTGATAAAATCAAAAAAGCCAAATCTAAGAAAGAGGCAACGCCAAAAACAAAAATCACGGCAAATAAAAAGGTGAGGATGCTTTCTTGGTCAGTCAGTAAATCAAAGAGATATTTGATATCGATATCATTATATTCTAAAATTGTCGCCTCCTTCATAACTTTTGAACTATGTAACTGCGTTGTTACTTTCAAATGAATGCAGTGGATTATTGAGTAGTTCTTTTATATATAATAGTGATACCATAAATTGAACTTTGCTAGATAGCTTTATTTTTCTTATTGGTAACTTTCGAAATTTTTAAAAATTAAAATTTGTATTAAAAATCATATTGTTGTTTCATTTGCCAAATTAAATTTTAATATTTTCAGGGATCGGAAGCCAGAAAACGGAAAATAGAATCTGATGGCATTGACGATGATGATGATGATAGCAATGTTGTTCCTGAACCAGCTCCTTCACGTCGTCGTGAGAGAGGTCGACAGCTTAAGACAGTTAAATACACCTTCGATGATGATGATGATGATGACATTCCTGAATTGTCCGATAGTGCACCATCGACATACGCAATGAAACGACGGAAGAAGATTGAAAGCGATGAGGAATTTGAGTTAAGTAGTTAAGAAATCCCGTAATTGAATTAATCGTTGGTCATTTATGTTAATGAACAGTATCCATTGATTAATATTGATTTTATATATTCTCGTGTAGTTAAAGTAAAAAGACTGAGTTGTTTAACGATTACTGCAACTTTCACTTCGAATGATTATCTGTTTCATGCCTCGTTTATATTTAGTTTTTCTGATGTCAGCAACGTACTATTATTGAATCTATTTTATATAGATTTATTTGAAATAGTATCAACCAAATCATGATTTCATTTTTGTACAAAGGGGATATAACTTTGTTCAATTCCATAGTTAGGTAGCAGTTTTATGCTTTGAATAATTCAGAACAAAATACCTATTCAATATCTCTAAATTTCTGTATATATATATTGTTCAGTTATTCTTGATCTCTTTATTTTTTGGAATTTTATTCAATATTTGGCTCCTTTATTTGTTAGTTACATGAGGCTTATGTAATCTTTCTTTCTGATAAGAACTTTTCTTTTTTACTCTTTAATCAATCTTGTACCTCAATATTTGTGATGTAACAATAAAAATAAATTTTCTCCACTTTTCGAAGTAAAACTTTTCCGGCTTCATCATTTTGTTCTTTCTTTTTTTTTCTCAAAGGTGCGAAAACAATATTTGTAAAAGAATAAAAGATGCCACAACTCAATGGAAGTAATATAGGGCATTTGCCAGGAATTTCTATAATGACATAATATTTTTCCCTGATTATTTAAGAATGCCAGTTGGGATGGCGATATTCGAATTGAATTTTTGATATGTCAGAGCTGAAAAGCTTTCATAATCTAGCAGATAAAAACTATTGGAAGAAATGAACATTCAAAAAACATGGGAATAAGTTGAGTGATGAATATGAACAAAAGAATGAATATATTTTATTAATATTTCTTTTGAAAAAAAATATGGAAAAATTATTCATACAAAGAATCAGTCATCAAAATTATAATGGTAAGAATATTTTGACTGCAGAAATAACGGTCGAGTTGGATTCGTGAAAGAGTCCAGAAACATCCATGATCTTACATACGGTTGATGGATCACTTTTCGATTACGTTGTATTGCTGGCCAATATGGTTTCATAAGTTGATCTGATGAATGCTTCTTTCGATCCTAAATTGGACAAAGAAAAATTCAAAAAATTGTAATAGAAAGAGTTACATATGATTAGTGTAATTTTATTAATTAAGATTGTCGCAATTTTCAATCAATCGAAGCAATTAAGCCAGTTTATCTAAAGATAATATCATTAATTATAGAATCTTTTGGAAAAGACTATCGAGCATCAGGCTTTAATCAGAATGCTGATCAGGCTATTAATATTTCAAGCGAGCCTGATTTTAATCAGTTGACATATGATTATGAATTTTGGATTTGTTTGAAATATTTATCAATATCTCTTATCATCCTTTAATTCTATGCAATTGTTATCATTTTGACAGGACATTGAGATTTCAGAATTGATTTTGATAAGATAACTAAATGGAAAATTAAAAAAAAAGAATTTAAGAATGAAATTTTATGTTAACATCTACGCTGATAAGTGTTACATCATTGGCATTGGATATGGTATCAAATATTCGAATAATTCAAAGCACAATTAAATTGAAAAATAATTTGCATACTTGAATTTTTAAATTAAGTTTCATTTATTCATTATTGTATAATTAAATACAATTAAATATAATCATATCGATAAATAAATGGAATTTAAGAATAATGATAAAAATTGAAATATTCACATGCCATCATTTACCTGATTATTTGAATTTGAAATAGCATCACAGTTGACCAGCAATAATAATAGTATTGAAAATTCAATTAACATTTGATTGGTTGCGTACAAGGTATTGCTTGAAAATTCAAAGTTTATTTTTTAAATTTTGAAATAACTTTCAATATTTCAACAAAATTTCATTTTTTCATTCTCTTTCATTCATTCCTCCAACTCTTACATTCTCTTCCCGAAAAGTCTTTTTTTTTCAACTTTCAAAAAATTATTTTTTGAAATATCAACAGAAAGATTTATGAATGAAATAAAGAAAGACTTAAATAAGTTATTATAAAAATCCAAAAAAAAAAAAATTTTTTGAATAAAAAAATGAGTAAAATAATGCGAAGAAAGTAGATAGAGCTTTTTCTTAGATAATTTCTAAATGTCAAAAAAAAAAAAAAAAATCAACTATTACTTGATGGCTAATTCAAATTTTCATTTTCCAATTTCATGGAACAAGAAATTATTGAATGAAATGCCTTTGTATTAATCATCAGAATGAAAATGAAGCATAAAAGAAATTTGTGAAGAATGAAATTTTGTTTTTTTTTTTTTTTTTTTTTTTTTAAACAATGCC
>JAOVVO010000872.1:0-30322 GCA_028564675.1 Onchocerca lupi | reverse complement strand
TATATATATATATCTGTCAATCTGTGCTTCTCAAAGATGGCATTTGGTTAGCTTCACTGGTTTTTGTTTCTTTTTATAATTTTTTTAGTTTTATAATATCACTCTTTTAAACTATTCATCAATGTTTTTAAATGCTTGCGTTTGGCACTTTTGGAAGTTTTAAAACATATTTCTTCAAGACAATCAGTCTTTTGATTTATCGTATGACTAAAAATACTAGAAATAACAGAACTTCCTGAAGGTAAAAGTTCCACTTATACACCACCATTCTGCATAAAATTTCACTTTCCATACAAAATCATTATTTCGTGCCATATTCAATTTTAAAAAATCGTTTAATTTCACAAATGGAAAAGTGAAAGTCGAATATCATTAATATAGTAAATCCATGTGGAAATTGCTTACGTTCACCATCATATTAATTATCGTTAACTTGAATCCTTTTTAAATATGGACCATTCTCACGATTTCATTAATGAATAATAAAATTCACTTTTACCTTTCTGACCAACTTAAATATTAAACCCAAATAGCATATCTTAATCAATGAGTTCCTATACTTTATCTGAAGATTTCAGTGCGCTATTTATTCTTATTTTTTGGATGCGATATTTATTATATCATTTGGTATTTATTATGTCATATGAAGCCGTTTCTTTAAATTGAATTTATGAATGTCAGGAGTGATTTTCACGATATTTTCTATTTTATTTTTTGAAAACCTTTATAATTAGAAATCATTTTTTGTTCTTTATGCTCGTTAGTTGATAAAAATGTGGTCAAAAAACTTGATAAGTTGACTTAAATCTTCTAAAGATGACTTCTACATGTAAAGACGATGAATGATTGAATTGAGCTTGGATACAGTACACAGGTGGGTGTTCCACAAATATCCCGGATATGCGATTGCCGTTCAGTAACACAACATCATGCGTTAAAAGTCCAATAATGACGTGGTATCTTGAATAGGACGTAATCTTAAAGTCGTTCACATAGCATTTATAATCATCTCCAGCAGAAGAGCAATTGCCAATTAAAACAAATTTGTTCAGCAAAGAGATTATTGTGTACAAATAAAGAAACATCAATAATCAAGTGCTGATTTTCTAAATTCAACAAATTAAATGAGAGCACCAAGGCGATTTCCATATAGATTTCCAGTCCAAGATCACTACAGTCGAGACTTTATTAGTGATAAAATTATGATAATTAGGTATAATCAGGTGGAAAGCTAAAGCCACAATTCTTTATATACATAATAAGATCATTGTCAATAGGAATCCTTGCGCTTAGATAATCGACTTTTTGATACTTTTGTCCACTTCCTCATCCTCACTGTAAATTTTCGCCAATTCTTCCAAGTTCGGACAGCATATGCCTGTAAACTAAGGCATTGCAACCTATCCGACAAGACTGAATGACGACCTATTTCAATTAATATCGATGTCTACGAACAATTTTAACAGATAAAAAAATTCAAGTAATTTGGAAATTCATGAATTTCCAATACCGTTTCTGGAGAAATTAAAAGAAATTTAACAGCACTTTTTAAGCTTAAACAGCAGATGGATTAAAATAAAATAAATGGTTAAATTGTTTAAAACTTGAATTTTTCTCGAGAAACTGATGCTTGACCATGTCTGGGTTACAACTATGTCACAAAGAGGAATGTAATGAACAGCCCGGAAATGTGATTCAATCGCTTTTAATATAAGAAATAGTTACTACACCTTTCTTTGAAGTTGAATCCATTGTTCTGTGTTCACATCGGAATCCTTTCGGACAATTTTCGTCGCATGTATAAACTCCAATATCTGCGGCTAAGAGAGGTTTTTCACCATCACGACAATTTGGAATTTCTCCGTCATAATCCAGTTCTTCAGGTAATGGTACTGAAAAAATGGCCTGCTTTAATATAAACTTGGTAGAACAAGAATTTAAATGAAAGCTCAGTTTTTATTGATGTTGCAAACTAACTGAAAATTATCAAGTAGCAAGACTTACTTGCACTAATGGACACCACGAATAACAATCCTAAACACTGATAAAACATTGGGATAATCATCAAACGGGGTGCCATACTGATTGATACCACTCGTTTAAGGATCGACTCTGCAAATTAACAATTTTTTATCATTAAATAGTTGTTCTACGAATGGCGATGGAAAGTGTTACACATTGGGAGGATAAAGGAGAGGGAGGGGAATCATCCTTCCTCTCCTTCCTGGAAAATTTCTGTGAATGTCAAATACTGGAACAAAGGTGACATTTTAACGACCTCTTCATCTTCTTACCCTCCTCGCCTCTGAATCTTCATATTTTTTCTCCTACTTTCTCAACATTGAAACGATAAGTTCTACTCCTTTTTCTTGGAACTGTATCCAAAAACTGCCAAAATGAGGCTATAATTCTTATAAAATATGCTGAAATATTCGCTTCCAGACGCGATGACTATAATAATCATGGATGATATTGGTAGTAACTATAATGACGATGATAAGAATCATAATGGTTGACGATGGTGATGGTGATGATGATGAGATCAATTCAATGATAACAACGATGACGATGATATAATGATGATGATGATAGCAATGATAATAGTTTGTTGTGAAAGTAATTTGTGAAAGGTTGTTCGTTGAAGATTGGAATTTGCTACAGATGATTTTGTTTTGTAATGAAGTCCTTAATATGACGAATTTTATTTGCTGCAACTACGGTACACGATGAATTGATGAATATCGATAACACAATCGATAATTTGAACTTCCTTTAATAGGAAGGAAGTTATCTGAGGGTTATTAGTGTTGGGAATTGACAGGATTTGACGAAGGGTCTGCAAGTTGAGTTGGATATAACTGATAATTTGGACTTATTTTTGATAGGTGGTAAGTTATCTGAGGGTTTTTGGTGTTGGAATTGATAGAGTTAGATGAAGTTTGGAAAGAATCGCTCGTCGAATACCGACAGAGCAAAGGACTGAATGCATGAATCTCTTCCGATAAAAACCCTTTTTATAATGAAAGTTGCTTATTCCATGTCACCACAGCAACACGCTGTTTACAGTATGTTAATTATAGAGTAAAGTTCAAAAATTTGCTTAAACCAAGATAGTTTTTTAATACAAAGATTTCTGATTATTTTATCATATCTATATCCCAAAAAATATTTTGGTTTTTCCGACAATGATGATGATGTTTGATATGATGACGGTAATTAATGATCAGCGACAATTACGACCAAACAGAATGGCCTTATTTTTATCAACATTTGATTTTCATGAAACCAATTTCCGATCCTTTAATCAATCAAATCAGATTTTCATATCCCTTGATTATTTGATTCCGGTTTCTTTGTTTGAATGTCTGTCTGTCACCTTTCTCACAACTATTTCAAATGTCACAGCAATTTGTCGACAAAACTTTCACTTTTGAAAAGATTTAAAATGAAATCGCTGATAATGTTCTTGTTACGACAATGATCACGGCGACAAAACAGCCCTCACATACCTCAGCACTTCGAATGTTATGCAAATGTTATGCAGTCATGAACTGTCCCCCTTTAATTCATATAGAAAATAGGCTGAGATACGAGTTGCGAAAAACTTACATGTCCGTCAAGTTTTGAACTATGTTGAAGTTGTTCTGGTAGGTTGGTGCCGCCGACAAACGGCAAATGGTAATTGTGTTTGGTATGGTTTTTCCTACTGACTGGTAATTATCTAATCGTAAATTCCAGCATTAATTAACGGATAATGTAAAACATTTAGAAATTGAAGTTGATATTTCGGAATATGCACATTTAAATTTAACTAGCATGAGGTAGAGAATAAGCTCTGCTGTCAAAAAATAATTCGTCGTGGGATGTTGGCTGATTTATGTGAGATTACGCAGCATTTCAAGGCATTGCATAATATTGTCAGTAGATGTTGCTATATAGCACTAATTGTTATCATTGTTATCACTTTGTTCAATACTTCATTTCTTAATTGTTAATTATTTTGATGTCAAGTGGTGATTGATTTGTTTTGGTTTCGGGATTGTAGAGAATGATTTTTGACTGTTCAAGTATGCGGTTACAGAGCTTTAATAGATAGCAAAATAATTCCATTAACCTCAAATTTTGGTCGATGTCCAGTTTAAAAATCGATAAAGATTTCCGATTAGTAATCATTGGTGCTGGACCTACAGCAATCGGTATGCTGCATCGTATTTATTCATTGATAACAGAAGGAACCATATCGGAAGAGGATATACAGGTTATATCTTTACCTCTCTCTCTTTTGTTTCTTTATTCTTTTTCAGTTTGGTAAACTGCTTCAAGAGACATTTGGAAATCGTTCCTAAGATACAACTTTGTTAATGCCAAATGACACTACACTGAGTGACCCAATATATTGGTATTCACGTGATACTGTTTGTCATACACGATTTTATTCGAGAATGTTTCACGCACGAATATTTTATTTATTGTTTGTCTTTTAACATTAATTTATTTTGAGATCATCGTTCTGGAAAAAGAAAATGAAGTTGGTGGTTTGGCAAGATCAGTAACGGATAAGAAAGGATTTACATGGGACTTGGGTGTACATATTATGGGTAGATCGAAGTATCGGGAATTCGAGGAAGTTATTACTTCTGCTGTGAACAAATGGAATAAAGTTAGGCATTCTGTCAAGGTAAACTAGTACCAATAAAAGTCGTTAGGTATCTGAAAATTTGCAAAGAAATTATAAAAAATTCAGAAGTTGCAAAAAAAAAACTCCAAGTTCTTGAAGTGAAATATTTTTACTTATTTCCAGGTCGATTTAGCTCACCTATTCAAAAGCGAAAATCACTTTAACAACTACGTACCCTATCCTGTTCAGCACTCTATCCCCTATTTTCCACCTGCTGTTAGACAAAAGTGCATCAATGAACTGAAAGATTTGCAAGGCCTACCTATAAATTGTTCGAATTTTGCCGAATATAGTACAAATATATTTGGAAATACATTGTTGGATATCTTTATTAGACCATACAATCGTAAGGTGAATTTGAATTTTGATGAATGATTATAGTTAATCACAAAATAAAGTAATAAAAAATGCCACTAATGTCTTAATTTAAAAAAAAAAAATAGGATTACTGTGTTTGTTTCGGTATGGACAGTTGAGCTGGAAGAAATGAACGCATTTTGGGCATCGAATAGAGTACCAAATATTGATTTGCCTAGTATTGAATTACGCTGTGGACGAAGCTGGCAAGAACTTGAAGATGATCTTGGATTATCTGGGACGTGTTTCAGGTACGATTTAGATCTCAGTTTTGATATCATGTCATTTCTTAATTTAGTTTGATCTTTAAATTTTAACTCTGAATCTTTACTTTCTTAGGTATCCAAAAGACTACAAAGGTGTGGGCAAGATTTGGGAAAAAATTGCTCAGCGATATCCGAAGTCCATTTTTCATTTTCAAGAAAGAGTACGAAGAATTGATATTGAAGCAAAAAAGGTTTTAAAAAAGATTTTTTCTTTTTCTACATTTAATTTTTCCTTTACAGTTCGTATAATTCGAATTAATTGCACAATTATGTGCTTATTATATTAATGGTTATCATTGTTTTTGATTTTACAGGTAATTACTGAAAATTTGAACCGTGAAACGCATTCATATGATTATAATGCTATATTATCTACCTTACCGATTCCAGAATTATCGAAAATCTCTGCAGCAATTGGCGATGTTAACTTAAAATATTCCAAGGTTCTTTGTTTTAGAATATTGCACTTTTAATAAAATAAGCAATAAATAGTTGTTTCGTGAATTTTTTATTATTTGTTCTTCTTTTTAGGTAATTCTTGTTGGTCTTGGTTTAAAGTATCCACAACGCGAATGGACTCAACTTGTAACATGGGCATATTTTCCATTACCTGATACCATTTTTTACAGGTTTATAATAGACTCAAATATGATCACATTTTATCAAGTATAAATTTGTCATATATTTGCAGCAATTATGTTCCAGATGCACTTTCTTGTCCAATTTCAACGATAAATTAACACCAGATTGCAATCAATTCTGGTCAGTTCTATGTGAGATTGGATTGAAAGCTGATGCAAATTTTGTCGAAGAAGAAGTGATAGTTAAAGTAATTGAAGGTTTGATCGTACTTATTGTTTATTGAATCATATTAGTCAAGTTTTTTTTTTTCGATTTTAGGAACACTTTTTTCATAAACATTCGTAAATTGTATTGTTGTTTCCTAGATAGATAAAAAATCCTTTTTAGTTCTTGTCAATTAGGGAATATATTTAATCGTTATAGGATTGAAACTCAAAGGCATAATAGCTAATAATAACGAGATTGTTGACAAATGGTTTTATATTTTGCCATACGGATATCCCATTCCAACTGTTGACAGAGACAAGGAATTACAACGCTGTCATGAAGCGTTTCAAGTAAGTTCTTTCGCAGCAAACTTTTTTTACTGTGTCAAATATATTCTAATTCCGAAATTTGCGAATTTAGAGAAAGTTCTTATTTTTTATGGCTCTTCAGGCGCATAATATTTATTCTCGTGGACGATTCGGTGGTTGGAAATATGAAATATCGAATCAGGATCATTGTTTCATGATGGGTATGCAGTGCGCAGACTTCATTCTTTTTGAAGTGAAAGAAACATTGTATACTTTTTAATTTCGAAAATTTCCGTATTTTATAAATCTATTTTTCTAAAAACGTTACACTTTACTTTAACATTGGTAGATGCAAATATAATCGACTAGTATATTACAAGTTGTTCTACACTTCTGCTAAACAAGATGTTTTGTTAACAAAGGCACAAAAGTAATAACACGAAATCAATCAATCAAAAAAAGCGAAATACAAAAGAACTAACCGTTTGTGCTTATCATCGAGCCCTGCTGAAAAAACTCAAAAATTATCAGATCCCTGGACTCATCGCAGTGAGGAAATAAAATGTGGTACTTATTTAAAAACTGTTTTATAGTTTCAAATTTGCATCATAAGCAATGTTTCTAGAGGAATTCGTTGGGAAATTTACAAATTTCAGTCTTTGTAAAGTTTGGATATTGAAAATTTGAATCCGTAATTCCTTCTAGAATTACTTGCCACAAAGATTTTTAATACCAAATATTCGGTAGCATTATATGCAGTACTCGAAGACCTTAACACTTACTACGTTTTTGTATGACACGCACACACGAACAAATGACGTAATCAAAAACTACCATAGACAACTTTGTAGAAAAAATTAAAATCAAGGTCATAATACATTGGATACAAATCACGATTGTTTGTGAAAGAACTTCAAATAAACATAGTAAAAGGTGTACAAATACATGTATTCTAATTGCAGCGACAAAAGACTTGAAGTATTCTTCTTTCTCAACTTTGGTTCTCTTCCGGGCTAATGCTGTCACTCTCACCCGATATTGTTTAGATTTTGACTCTATTTTATTTTTATTTATTTATTTATTTATTTTTTTTTTGAATTAAGTTGATTGCTTTTTGATCCCAAATTAATTTCTGTTTTTTCATACTTAACTATAGGGGAAGAAATAGAATTTGCATTGCAATGTATCCTATAGACTGCCATGCAGTTTTTCAAGATTTCCAATAAAATTAGTTTTTATACTTTCAATTTTCGATTTTATCGAGATGGACTGTTAAGACAGGTCAGCTGGAACGTTCACTGTTTTCTAACTGGGCTGCACTCAGTGCGGCTGTCGACATGATTTGCAAGAGACTCTGCAAAAAGAAAATTATATGCATACATATAAGCTAAAAATGAATAGGAAATAAAAATAAGTTATACCTGTTGCAAAGTGAGCGAATTAATAGGAAACATAAATTGTGGACTAGTTTGTTGGTTATCGGAGGAATTGCTACTGCTACCATTGCCATTTGCGAATAAGGAATTACTTTCAGTTCCTAAAATTGAATCAGTTTGCAAATTCAGCTCTTTACGTAACATTGGACGATTCACTTTTTCGAATTTTCGGATCTACTGAGAAATAGCAGCCCGCTTTTGATTTTATTGAATAAAAATTATCTTTAACCTTCGTCATTTGTATAAACCACGCCCTGAGGTATCTGATACATGATTGCATTATTAGTTCCCGCCGTTGAAGGTGAATTCAAGCCTGAAAAATTATTCACCATAAGGATCACAATATTTATTTAAACAAATCTTGATTTTGACCACATTCATTATTTCTTCATATCATTATAGGAGTTAAATTTAAAACCGAAACCAAAAACAGATCACCTTATCCATGTTATCAAAGCTGAAGAGAAAAAAGAGAAAGGGTAAGTTATAAAGTTCTATTGACAATCGTTGAAATTCAGTCAGATATATTAACAAATGAGGATTACCTGGTAATAGAAACGGTGCGAGAAGCGGAAATGTTGCGGTAGCCTGGACATTGGCGTCGGTAACAATGTTACCAATGGTGCCATTATGAGCACTATTATGATTATTATTACTGTTATTGTTATTATTATTATCACCATTATTATTATTATTATTATTATTAATATTATTATTAATGACGCTTCTAGTATCATAACTGTTGTTAATTTTTGCTTTGTTTCTCTGCAATTGTCGTTGAGCGGCCGCCACACGAAGCGCTTCCTTCAATGTCTGTTGTAATGACAACGAAGTCGCTTTTTCTGCAAAATGATTGTAATTAATGGTGATAATTGGTAAATTAACAATCGATTTTTGCTTCATAGTTTAAAATGTCGCAGTAAAGTAAAGTTGTAAGAACTGACATCGTAAAAAACTGCTTTTTGGAAAAACGCATTGTTCTGAATGACCAATTGGCGAATCTCATTGATGAATAAAAGTAGCTGTATTCAACGACTTGAAACTTTCATTTGAGAATACTGGATGCAATACTTTTTCTTATTGCTAGTCTTTTACTAATATTTTAACTTCCATATGAAATTTAATTTGAATCAGTGTTTCGATCCAATTTTACTAAATAGTATAAGTTCACTAACAAGATTTCCCGCCCCTCATTATAATTTTTGTTTTATGGTAAAAGATTGCATTTTTGATGAGCGATGCATTGATTAGTCTATACAATTAATCCATTCTTTTATTTGATTCCTCTATCCATTCATCCTTTCGTCGATGTTTGCTGGGGCACAGTGTCCACAACTTGACAGCAGCTGTCCAGATTTGGTCTTTGAGTGGCTTTCTAGAGATTTTAGTCGTTTGCTTCTCCTCTTTTCATCAAATATATCACAAAATAAACAGAAGTGGACCGAAAGTTGTGTTACAACAGTGGCTGCTACTACTGCTACTACTAATTTCAGTTTTCTTCTTTCTCATCGATTCGTAAATTATCTCCGCAAATATCGTCACTTTCTCTCCTTTACTTCTATTTGCAGAATTAGTTTCCGTATATATCGTGCGCAGCATTACAGCCGTTAAAATCTCATTTATATGTGCCATTAGCTAAATGATCTAAAGGAACAACTGTCGCTGACCTCTACGATGAACTTTTGAAGGAGGAAGAAGAGAAATAGAATGGAACTGAATGACAGCTGTTACTTCATTTGATGAACCACCATAAAGGGTCATCGAGTTACTTAGTTACTGATAGTTTCCGTTCTTTTCTCCAGGTCATGTCAGAACAATTAATTTTGATTTTATATAAATGAGGCGAAAAGCTTAAAAAATTAAAATTGTGCGTTACTGTCTTTCGTAAATTAAGTTTCCATTTGTTCATCGTTTTTTTATTATATTTCATAGCTCCATAACAGTTCAAGATTTACCAGATACTTACGGAGGCAAGGAGTTTGAAATTTACAGTGATAAGAAGTTTGAAATTAAGGGAACGGTTCCAATTAAGTAATTATAGAATGATTTCTTTATTGAAACATTCTGACCTTTTTCTTTATCAGCTTCGCTTTCTTCCGTGATGGCGTCATGACTATCGACGCTTTCCGATTCACCGCCATCGGAATTTTCCGCTTCTTCTGGATTGCAAGTCGGTGAAGCAGCTATCATTGCGGGATGTACCATTGTTGGTAATTCGGGACACTATAAACAAAGAGCATTTTTCATTCACATATCGAGAATGATATGAATTAAACGGTGAATTGTGTTGATAGTTGTAGTTTTGGAAATAAATTAACTCAAATGAATTGGATTAACTTTCAAAAATTATTCATCGGATTACATAATTTTTTATTGAAATCAACTTTTAAAACGTTTTGGAACTATCAAAAAGATTTTTCAAGCCAGAAGACATTTTTTGTTTCAGTACTGGAGAGCAAGTAAATTCTCATTTGAAAATTTGCATTAAGTTACAGAATTTCCCTAATTAATATGGATATAGCACAAATTTCTGAGTGGCTAGTGATTAGTTCATTTGGATTATTGGCTTAATTAATATAATCGCAAATTGAACTGGTCCCTTTTAGAATTTTACAAATACAAACATCAGGATGAGGTGACATTAGTGGCAGTAGTAATATTGATGACAGTAGCTGTTGAGAGGGAGCTGGTAAAATTTACCATCTTCAGCTGCAAGAAAGAGCTACAACCGCTACCACTGTACTACTGAGACTAGTTTTCAACAGGCGGCTTTAAAGCTCCAAATTTGTACACAGAATGAAGAGAAAAGCCATTCAAAAATTTCATTAATTATGCTGATTTCTGACATTTCGATGAATTTGGAGCATCCCCATTGATATACTAGCAAAATTTTCAAATTAAAAACTTTAAATTTAATTACGCCTAAAATAATTCCTAATCTGCATAACATAAACAGCATAATTTAGTAATCTCTGATTTCCAACTTGTGTTTTTAGTTTAAAAATTCTATTCGAAATTTAAAAATGAAGGAATATCATTGTTATTTTACTGCTGTAAATTCAGAAACTGTATGAATAACGAAGCAATGTCTATCATTAAAAAAAACTATTTTAAATCATTTGTTGCTTGATTATTTATACAGTTTTTGAACATTCGGAAAATCTTCCTGATTTTTAAATTAGTAGTTCATAGTTAATAATGCGACATAATTGTTGCATAACTAGGTTGTTCAAAAATAATCCTTTTAAATTAGTGCAAAAATGTCTCCGGTTTTATTATCAGTTTCTTAAAATGTCGACAATAATCAAGAAGTTAATAAGCAGCATAAGTAAATGATTTCAGTGATTCATTAAAACATCATGCGAAAGAATTTTAGATTATTCATAAATATTCATATTTATTGCGCCATTTTCTTGACTGTCAAACAAATTTCTATCAAAATTTTAATCCATTTGAAGACAAAATAGATATGTAAATAAAAAGTGGGAAAAAAGAGACGATCTTTTTCTTATTCATCATTATTAAATAGAAAAGTATCTGTGTTTAGTAGCATTTTCTAGAAAAAAGGTGAAAAACTTACAGTCTTTAGTAAACAGTAAGGAGAAAACTTCCAAGATATATTTTCTTCAGAAAAATTTTGTCAGACTAAATTAAGAAATGTTTTCTAATAATAACAGCATAATACTGATTTTTAAGTTTCGCTATTTCAGAAAAAATAAAAAAGGAAAAACGAGCTTTAGTCTTTGTAAAATCCTATAAAATCATGGCTTCGTCCAATCTGAAATTCGCTCTTTCAGTATAGAAAATGTTTCAATGCAAAAAAGTGAAGCATTTAAATTTGTATTTGGGTTTACGAAAATTTTTTTGATAAATGTGAATTGCTATTTTATGGATTGTTAAGACAAGATAACATGAAAATGAAAATGCGAAGATTTCATGTCCTAATTTTATTTATTTTGAAAGATTTGATCATATTTGGTTTTTGTTGATTTGTTTATAAAACAGCTGCGTATTTGTGTCACTTCTTTTAATCCTAACTCTTCTTTCATCAATTAAAGTCTATCACAAGTTTCATCTAGCATCACAAAATATTCATTTATTTTTACCATTAGTGATGCATATTGCATACACTTAACTTATCAAATCTATCAGTCAGATATCAATCCAAAAATCTAAACTTCTCGATGTTTCCTTCATTTTTCCCAGTTTCGCCATCATTTTTGCGTTGCAGTTGTTTGGCTGTGCTTTTCATAATAACGGCAATTTGATGTAACAAATATAGGCGATCAGTGATCTGATGTAAAGTTGTTTCGTCTTATTTATCACATTTTATCACACACACACACACACAAACACACATACACACATACACTCACATATACATACGCATGCATAAATTCCAATCTATTCGACCATCTGAGGAGAGCATAATCCTTCCTTTCTTCTCCTTTAAAACTTTTTACACATTGGTTTGCTGCTGGTAGTGCTGCTGTTGTTGTTGCAAGGTGGCAATGCAGGCAATGCTGTTGTTGTCGTCGAGAAACTGGTGATGCTTGCTTGCTTGCTTGCATTACTTGCATTGTTATTGCACATATTTGCTTGATAGGCAAGAAGCTGTCGAGATTTTCATCGTCCCTGCTCTGTGTTGGGTATCTTCTTCTTCAGACACTTAATGAGAATGGAAGGAAGCTTGCTTTCAGGATGATGAAAGCGTAGGTGGCTTTGATGGCTCAAGAAGATGGCCTTTCTCCTTTCTCCTTATCTCAAACTTCCCGTATAAATGTATGTGTATGTGTGTGTGTTATGTATGTGTATGTGAGTTAGTTAATAGAGATTCTTAAATAGTATTGTTGGGGTGTGAATTGGCTGGAAGGATGTTTTGGATGATGGAATGGAAGATGGAAGAGGGATGGATGTATAAGTGCTTGATAAGAAGAACAGATCCGGGCAACCAACAGGCAGTTGGTGTTTCCTACTTTTGCTCGTATTTTCTGGGATTCGTCAACTTATTCTCGTTCCCTTCATGCTAAAGAAGTTTGAAAGATTCAACGAAAACTTTGAAATTTTATGAAATTGAATTACTTTAATTTCAAAATGAGGATACAGTACAGTATTTTTTGCAAATATTCGCTGATGCATTCCTCTTTTTATAGATGTATCTAAAATGTTACAACAGGATAAATGCACAAAAAGAATAGCATGCTAATTATTTAGTTAGTTTGATTCGATTTCTTCTCCTTCCTCTTCCTTTTCGTTTCTTTTCAAATGGTACTAATAAAAGAAGAATTAAGGAATTTGATGCTAAATTCAGGTTTTAAATTCTAAACAATTGAAATAAAAGTGAATAGAAATAGAGGATAGGTAGCTTCCTGCACTCATGAGTGCACTAAGAAGAAACCTGATTGGACCACAAATAAAAAATTAGAGGATGGACTAGACTGCTATCCAACATCACTACCGTATTTGTCAATGCAGATGAAGATGAATTCAGAGTGGAAGGGAGGGGAGAGGAAAATTGCAAGAATGCATGATAGGACGATGCCGCCCGTACTAAGATGTAGTGGTGCAGGTTATACGGTGGCAGTGTCCGTCCGGGAATGTGACATCCTGAATTGTTGCTGGTTGGCTATTGATGAAATGACACTTCAGTCAGTGTATAAAATAACATAGAATGCAGACAACTGCACATGCACATGCACATGCACTTGCACATGCACACACACACATATACACCATTTGCCTATTTGATGGTAACGGCTACGATTTCACATCTTTATCAAAACTCCTTTTTACCGTACTTTCAAGGACAATCATTACTGTGTATATCACAAATTTTTGAAATGACATCGCAATTGTAGACTTTTTTTTTCATTGGAATTTGAGAATTCATATGGCAATGTAAATTGAGAAAGGCGAGGACTTCACAAAAGATATTATTTATAGCTAGCGGGAGAGAAAGGAAAAAAGAAAAAGGAGGAAGATTCAACAAACTGGAAAGATAATTGTTTTTTAAATTAACCAAAACTTAACACTCATCAATTAACCAAGGCTTATCATTCAGTTTATAATCTCTACATTTATGCTATGTTATTGGTGAGGATCACGGTGATAAGAATTGCTACATGACAGCGAAAATCAGTGATTGGGATTTCGTTTCTTATTTTTTTATTTCTCTATTTTTTCTTTTCTTTTCATTTTTTTCTCTTTTTTTTTTGTTATAACGATCAGTTCACTAATTTGCAATGGCAGCTTCAAAAAGAAAAAAAAAGAAGCGTGGATAATTATGCTCAAAAGAATCAGATGGTTTTTTTTTTTTTTTTTTTTTTTGGAATTGATGAGGTCAACAGATGTGAGAAGTTTTTGCAAATAATAGACAAATGCGCGAGAATTGCTGGTATATAATCGTCGTATGATTTATTAGACGCAATTTCAACTCAAATTACATGTGAACAAACCTCATTTAATTTTCGCTTTCTTGAAATATTTGGTTGTGGATCAAATGTAAATTCTTGTCGTGTCCCAAGCGGATCTACCGCGTCATCTAGAAATGAATAATGACTGGCATGCAATAGTGTATGTGTCATCATCAGCTTTGTAAACTGATTTAAATGCCACAAAATTTTGCTTAGATTATCTGGTCGTTAAGATTATTTAAATTGGAATTATTGTGATTTATGTTAGTTTTGAAAAACTTTGCAAAAAAAATGCTACAGGTACTTAACAGAAATAACATAGTCGACAAAAAAAAAACTGAAGTGAACACAAACCAATATCGGGAGTGTTAAGGCAATTCCTAATCAGTGTTTTTCCAGCTTCCGAACAGATCATCGGTCGCAATTTCTTTGTAGCAAAAGTATAAACATGACCTGTTTCCGATGCTACCAGCAACATCACTTGAGTTCCTGTTAGTGTTGATAATTCATAGGCCTGAAGAGAAAAATACTGCCAACCAAATGAATTTAATGTAAAAGTTAAATTTGATGATAAAAAAAAATTTGCAGATAATTGTCATCGGAAGTGAATCAATTCCTAGCATAAATAAATTTATGCGAGAAAATTCATTTTTTTGGAAGGAAAAAAAAACAATAATCGAATACCAACTTTTTTCATGATTCCAGTTTTCCTTTTACTAAATGTTGTGTACCTTCGCAATTTATTGCCGATATATTCCATTTTTATCTTTACTCGACCTGAAAAATAATAACTTCTAACATGACATCATTAAATCAACCAATATATATATTACATGTATACATACTCTGCAATGAATATGATTTTAATTTTGATAGACTCAGTATTTTGGATTTTTGCATATTTTCGAAATTTTTTTGATTTAAATTAAAATTTTAGTTAATCAAGCAAATGATTTTTGCAAACATCTGGCCTGCAGCAGTGACAAAGTTGGAAAAGAGCAAGCACAAAAGTCGAGATCAATATTATTTTGAATTTTGAACGAGATAAAGAATCAGAAGGTTTTGAATAAATGAGTAATATGGATTTAATTCTGACAAGCATTTTATATCTAGGCAAAGTATCACCCTTTACTCTAGCCTGCTAAATAAATTCAATTTGCTGTATTAAATAAATATTTTTATCTCATTTTAATTCACAGTTACATCCTTTACAATTTCAATATGCACCTTTTGTTTTCTTTCCATTCGGTAATGTCGGCGTACCTTCATTCACCTGATGCTGCAGTTGCGGGGACGAACTTTCACACTCACCTCCCATCACACCTTCTTCTGCTGATGACTAAAGAATAATAGAAGCATAATAATTTGAGAGCAAAATGGTAAAAAATTTCAAATGATTTAACTTTATTTATGAATTAACTCATGCCATGATCATTTCTAAAATGTTCCTATTATCACTAAAAAATGAAAGTTCATCTTTCATTCATTTATCACTATTTATCTCTTCTCATAGCTTTTCATCATTTAGCATTTTAACCAAAGTCACACATGATGGGAGCAAACATTTTTTATTATATTTTTAACCAGCGGATGATTCAGTTGACTAAGTAATGTTTGTTATTTCTGGGAAGAATGAAAGCTTAGTAGAAGCTTAATAAAGTTATTAATTTACTGATAGAGACGCATAATTAATAATGCTCAATCTAGAAATATGCAAATATTAATGTTTATAATCGCATAAAATAATTAAATGAGTCCTTAATAGTTATTTCAACACTGTGCCTAAAATTAAAAGAATCTTAAATGCTCTTCCCATAAGTTAAGCGATTTCAAGATTGAATTTGAAGCTTGTAGATCAAGAAGTACGTCTTGAAACACTTTTTTTTTTTTTGGTACATCGTTTTGAGTGGAACACACAAATTTGAATAAAACTAGAATTACAGATGAGTAAAATATATACAAAGACATATATTGACCACATTAAAAAAAAATGATACAATTTGAATAAAATTGCTAAATCATTTCTATGAAATCAGAAAATTAAGCAAAATTCCCATTTTTTTTTTTATTCAAAAGAAGAAAAACAGCAGAGGTAGTTCGAAAAATACTTAAGTTAGAAGATACTTGTCTTCCATATTATTCTCATTTCCTCGAAAAATAATCAGTATCAGCAAAAAAATTGTAGAATGGACACTGAGGAAAAGAAACCACATCACTTTCAAAATTAACTATTCTCTTTTTGTGACATCGCCTGCTTTAAATCAGCCTACTTCATTTTCCTCCAAAATTTCGCAAGCTATCAAAAGACAGAATCTTTAAAATATTCAGAAATTAGTAACAGAGAAGCATATAAAAAGTTGCCATTCTTCACTTTTGATTCGTCATATTCCTATAATATTTGGCAGATGACATCTTCATCATTCAGTTCTTTATTATACTGATTAATTTATTTTGGTGGAAAGATGGTAATATAATAAAATATTTCTGATTTTAAATGGTAATGTAGAGCAAATGATTGACGATACTTATTTATCCATAGAGCTGTACAGATTGGTATAATTTTAAATGTAGACTTGAGAAAATATTTTTTGAAAATTTCATAAATCAGCTGTAGCATTTTAGAGTGCGAACTTGTGAGTTCCTATCAGACAAAAACTTTGGAAAAGTTAGAAACAGCGAATCATAGAATTTGTGTCCAAAAGCCAGTTGCTAAAAGCATAGTTTTGAGTCTTTCATTACACTCATTGATAAATGTAGTAAAAATAAACATAAAAACTGCATCAAAGTGCCTTGTAATCATAAGCCTAATGCTTGTTGCTTCATCACACTAATTCGTTTTAATTTTCTTTTAAATACTAATATTACCATTACATAACTGACTACATCAACAAGTAAAAGACTTTGATTCTCAGTTTAATAAAAATAATTAGAACATCTATGCATACATTAACCTATTAAATCTTTGTATGAAAATATTGGTGTAATAATTCAGGCCAGGAATAATTTGTTCAGGAAAGCAAAGTGATACACGTCGTGGAAACAAGTTCCACTGTCCAAATAGAAAACCTCATCTCAAAGTCCTTCTCTTCCTGCTCCTTCTCCATTTTTATCACCCTCATCATCATCATTACCATCACCACTGACAATAAATTGCGACTGTAATTGGTTTGGATTTATTTATACACCAAATGAGCAAACAGACATAATTTTCTCCTTCCCATAATAATATCCCAAAATAATAATATTATGCCCGTCTTTCTCGTCTTCCCTTCCCGCACTTCTGTTCAACTCCTTTCCACATATTTTGGAAACATTAATTTTTGAAAAGAATGTTTCTTGCTATTGTTGCCATCCATCATCTTTCATTGCCTCCGTAATCTTCTGTTTTAAACTGACATCATCAAATGCATGGAAAAAGAACTTGTTTCCAACAGATGAATTAGAATTTTTACTACCAAAAATGTATGAGCTTAAACATGGGCAAATGACTATTCCATAACCACTGTTAAAAAACTTCAATATTAATAAAATTATGAAATAAACGAGATCTTATCATTGTTTTCATTGTGGCGTTAATTTTCAGTTGAGCATCAATTTTCTGATAATAAATTCAATTTATGACAGACCTTATGTCTTTTAAAGAAATTAATTACATCAGGGAAGAATAGCAAGAATTTTATTATAAATAACTGCAGTTGCTGGGATGAAAACAGTGAAAATAATTAAGAAAAAAGAAACTGATGGTCGGGTAAACTTTACTTCAAGAATAAATTTGTCTCAGAAAAATACGAAATTGAGAAATTTTTTATAATTTTATAAAAATAAAAGAAACCGAACTGGTTTCATTTGTGCAGCGATTTGAGAATCGTATTATATATCTCAAGCAAAATGTAATATTATGATCCCGTTGGAAAAAAATTCTTACACCTTTTATTCATACGAACCTTTTCATACAGTACAGTATTAAAAGATAAAGTAATATGTTTTGGTCAGTAATTAAATAAAAATCCATATGATTACGAAAAAGTAAATATAATTTTATGAAAATCAATTTGAACTGCTCTCAGTTCAAATCTATCCAATAAGCGAGAAAATTGCCTCTGCGATGATGTATTTTTAGAAAATAAATTCCTTCTTTTAATGATAGACATTTCCAGGCGAAGTTATGAAGCAACGAGACAAGGAATAACTGACGACAAATATTTGCTGCAAACCATGCAAAGAAAAATAGTGTTGCTGTAATCATTAAAGAAGAAATTCTTAAATAAAATTTAGTGAAGGAAAAAAATGAAATATGATGACCAATTATGATTGAGACAGAAAGGCTGCTTTAGAAATAAAATTCAGTTTGGTAGATTTAATGATTTCAAAAGCTTCCTTTTGCTAATTTGTTTAAATTTAAGAAAAAATTCTTCCTGTCTCTCGAAAAACTTCTAAATTATCCTACACTAATACAACAACGACTATCAGGAAGATGGATACACTCTTGAGGAAAATAAAGAAATTAGCATTTGTTCAGTGGAATGAACAAACAGAACATTAACCTTTTTAGAAGTATATGGAATACGATCTTATCAATATATCATCATATCAGAAGCTGCACGAATTACACATTTCTAAGCCTCAACAAATACAAAAAACGATACTTCTACGTGGTGCGTAATCTAAAGAAAATTATTTTTGGCCCATTTTTGCTAGATGTTTTCAAGTTTGATTACACTTTACCAAATATATTCATACGGAATAGCTCAGCTCAAAAACAGTTTCCTTTTGTGTCTCTGTGTTCCACTCATGAATCATCAAAATCTGTGATAAATTTTTTACATAAATGGAGTTTGAACTAAACTGATGTACAGTATTTGAAACATGCTGCCACTTTATGCTTTATAATTCACTATTCTTATTACAAAATTTGTCAGACTTAAATTCAACTTCCCACGGTATCTATCTTCCTTTAATTATTTTGCTTAAATAGTAATAAATATTTTTGTGTGCTTTTATTAACTAGATAAGATAAAAATACTAATCACTGATAAATATTTTTACCATTTCTTCACATTTTTCTTTGCTTTTGTTCAATCTCCACTCCTTCCAATTAAAGTTCTCTACTAACACCACAATGGAAATTTTTGATTCAAATTCAAATTGAATATAAAATTAAAAGTTTACAAAGACACGTTTCAAATTAAAAATGAAGAATTACAAACAATAGTTTAAATGTGCAAATTGATTCTAAAACTTTTCAGTCAATTCCAGTTGCATCCCGAAAAAAAAAAAAACAATGTTTGAAATCTTCATTTCTATCCTTCACAACTTTAGAACTATATAGAATCTGGCGAACCAGAATTTTCACTACAATTTACTTAGTATGATCAATTTTTACTTCTAAGAAAATATCATTTTTGCGAACTTGACTTTAATTTCAAAAATTTAAAGTGATTTGCAAAAAATTTCAATGAATAGGCACATCCAATGAAAATACTGTTTTTTTTTTTTTTTGGCAATTGATAATTACGAATGCTGCCTTAAACTGAACTACTTATCATTCTATGTTATTGATCTGCTATTATGTTGGAAGAGTGTCGCTCCAAAAGCTAAAAAGAAATTTAGAAATCTTCTAGGAAGAAATCCGATAATCATAAACTGCTGATGCTGTTTAGATGGGACTGATCATAAAAGATTTTGCTTATTCTACGTTTCCTGGGGTTGATATCTCATTATTACAATTTTATCTTCTTTCCATGATTTTGTTTTCACAAGTTGATAACATTATTTCTTATGCTTTTAAGAATTCTTATTTTAGTTGTTAGTTTCACAATAATCAAACAAAAGAGTAAATCATCTAAAATGAAACATAAAACGATTATTCAAGAAAAAAAATATTTCGATAAAGGTATTCACGAATCGATAAAGAAAAAGAAATTACATACCGTTTCCTTGGGTGTTAGAAGTAACGATTGGCATGGTGAATTAGATCCAGGATTAGTGAAATTCAAATTGAAGCACGTCTCACCAGGAACCATGCTCATAGTCAGCAACAGATTTATCTATCGTATCCTGTCAGTTGCAATCAGTGTATGAAATATTTCCAACTTAAAAAGCCAGTTTTGGGTATAAGTTGAGCTCGAAAAAAAACGTTCAGTATAACTCGGGAAGAGTTAAGAAGCTGGAAATGATGTTGGTGAGGTGGAGATGGAAGGATGAGATGAAGAATCTGGGACACAAGCAAAGTCAGAAGGCTTTGTAAGCTAAGCAAAATGAAAGTGAAAGAAATGCTTTTTCCAGAAAGCGCTTGCAGCAAGCTCTCGTGATGAATATCGCCTGGCTATCCAGATTTAGACAAGATAGGCAGCACTTCACAACTCTCGAACTTGACTACAAACTTCGAGATTCTGCCTAGAACAGGCAGGTAGATAGCAGTGGCAGATTTGAAAACGAATTTGAGAATTGTATGATGATGATGATGATGATGTATATCGAGGAGGAGATATAAGTTCGAATTGTATGCTACTACATATACCGCTTTCTTTAGCCAGCAAACGTACTTGGTAAAGCTGCTGAACAAGTACAGAGAGAAAAGGAAACAACACAGAGAGAGAAGGTTGGAACAATTTCTCGATTTTCCAACTTCCTCCGCCTCCTTCTCCTCCTCCTCCAGTTCAAGCCATATTTTCAAGGTAGAAGCATTGAAGAAGCATTAGTAGCTATAAGAGGGTCGAGGGAAGAAGAAGAACTTCTGACTAAACTAACTAACTTTTGACTACTGTCGTCATCAATGCCAAGCACAAGCACAAGCACACACACACACACACACACATATACACACAGAAGCTTTACTTGTAGAATTTGAAGATGTCTACAACACCAATTTTACATTTCAACTAAAACTGGAGAGGCAAGGAGGAGGAGATCACATTTACTGTTACAACATCCCCACTGACCCCTTTTTGGCTCAAAACGTGAACTTTGTAGCATAATTTTTGTATGAACTCATGGAAATTACCATTAACATATTGTAAATAACTTGAAAGCAACGACAAGATAAGAATGATATTGGCTATATCAACAAGATGATACTAGCATCATCTATAAATTCTAAATATTCCAAGAAGATCCGACATAATTAATAGGCAGCAACCAAGTCCAAGTAGTGCAAACAATTTTCGTTCAGACTAGATGATCTTTGCAAATGATGAACTTCATTGGATTTCTCTTAGCAAATCAAATCTCTTGATATCTCCTATTAAAATATTATTAGTAAGAATTACTGCCGAATTTCCATGCTACATTTATACAAAGACCGATTTTTTTTTTCATTTTTCTTGTAGTAGAGTGAAACATTCCGGAAGTAGAGTAAAACATAAAACACTTTTTCTATATGATCTGCCAAATTTCCTCCTACTTCTTATGAAAAATTACTCGTAATCATCTATGGTCTTGAAATTAGAGTATTTCATATGGAAATAGAACTGACTAAATACTTTTCAAATTGAAAATTATCGAAAAATGGAGATTGAAAACTATCGAAAAATCAAAATAAAATTTGGTATTT
Source organism: Onchocerca lupi (assembly GCA_028564675.1). Classification (NCBI taxonomy): domain Eukaryota; kingdom Metazoa; phylum Nematoda; class Chromadorea; order Rhabditida; family Onchocercidae; genus Onchocerca; species Onchocerca lupi. Next base: position 8,523 of record JAOVVO010000872.1, on the reverse strand, counting down.
CCGAAAAGCCTAATTGAAACTAAAATTAAAATTAGAATCAGTTTGAAAGCACAAAAAGTGCGTGTATAAAAAACAATTGGTCAGGCTGACCGTATGTCAACATGAAGAAATATACCGCCCTCTACTGGAAATATCGAAGAAAATATTTAGAATTTGAAAAGAGAAATTCGATAGAAAGTGTACAACGACTAACTGTTGATGATGGTAGATCGAGAATTCCAAAATGGGATTGGCTAGTGGTGGTGAGAGTGATGATGATGGTAAAGGCAACGATGACGATCTCTGATATTTGTTTATATTTGGGAGAAAAAAGTGATCATGAATTCAGTAAAAGGCCATTTTCAACAATATAGACGAGTGCACATTCCATTTCGTTGCGCCACGTACTGCGCATTGAAGAATATTTGTTGTTTCATTTTGGTACCCTTCCCCGTAACTATCATATCAGTCTGCCAAATCATCATTTCAAAAGCTTCTTCATTTTCTTTCCAGATTAACATACATATGCGAAATGAATCTTCAACCTACTATTATGGGAACTATTTCGGGATGAAGATCGAATCAAATTTTGGAAGAATCACTTCTAAAACTCTCTATTTAGTGCCCTTCTTGCAATGTTGATGCATAATAATCGTGCACTGAAGTTTGCAGCGTACCATCACAATTTGAAATATAGTACGGCCGATTCGTGGAGAATGGATGTATTGTTAGATAATCTGTCTGATATGTAACCCAAGAAGTTTAAATTACTTGCTTAGGCATAATTTTACCAACCATCGAAATCTTGCTTTCCTTTTCGTATTACATCTTTCGTGCTTCGGAAAACCGATTGAAGATCAACCGGCTAGGACTGCTTTGAAATTTTTGATTTACCGAAAAAGAAATACATGTACCAAATTCCCATTTATCAGACCGACTATCTTTTGGTATATGAATACATTATATACAATGTTTTGTCTAAATGAAAATGGATTTTTACATAAATGTGTGCATATGTCCGTTTAAAAGTACTGAACATATTTTGCTAATATCAGTTATTTCTACCAATGAAACACTATAATAAAAGTGTGGATCATTCTTATCCATTGAAGGATGTGTGATGTACAAAAATGATTTATACTTTTTTTATAGTTCCTCATCGACAAAAGTAACGGAGATTTCAAATCTCATAACTTTTACTATTCTGAAAATATTGGAAGATAAACATACTCCAAAATACAAACAAGTATGCATGAAAATCATGATATGAGAAATAGGAAACACTTAGCAAACATTTCGCAGAAGTTTAATCTCATTTATTGTTCACGTCCCTTCTGCACCACATTACTGCATCACCTAATAAAAAATTGAAATACAAAATTGAAAATTAAATTCTCCAATTTCAGCCACTTATTTTATCAAATAATTTCAATCGATGTTTGCAAAGAAAGTCATGGCTAGGATGTTTTTCCGAAAAATCAAAAAAGGATACAACGAGGCAGGTAGAGAATATTTGAATGAACTCATAGCTTTTACTTATTTCATTTTAAAGATTTCGAAAATTGACAATACAGCAAATTGGCAAATAAAAGAAACGTTTTTAATGAGGATAAAACGAATGAAAAGAGTCACTCTCATATATATTACACATAATCTTATTCAAAATTATGATCAAAAAAGAGTTATGAGCCGTTATAACTTTGTTATTTATGGTAAAATTATAATGAAGAATTAAAAACAGCAAATAATACGCTGCAGACATATTGTTCTTGCACTCACTGATTAATAAAATTTTGTCCAGAAACAACAAAATACGTACTACTAAGGGAATAGATTTGGGAAAGTTAATTTTTAAAGGAAAAAGGAAAAACTTAGAGCTTTCCCTTCTTCATCCTGAATTTATATAACTAAGCCCATCCTTCGCTCATTTAGAAAAAATTTGGATCTATTTAATAGAAATAATCAGTCAACTCATCCATAAAGATTTAAATTAGCAAAGTTCTGTTTTTAAGATTCGAAGTACTGCGCAAAAAAAAAGAAAGAAAAAAATGAAAAGTCTAAAAATAATTTATTCCCGAAACTCTTCCAATTTTTTATGAATCAATAATTGTCAACAAATAAAAATACATATGATGATCCATAATAATTAAAACATTCCTAGCGAGCTTGTATACTTGAATTTTGTAACTTTTCATTTTCTTAAATCAATATCCGACTTTGTTGACTGCACCAATTCAGCCATTGAAACCATTCTCTGCAACATTCAAACGTAAAGATGGCATTTTAGGATAAGCTTTATTATACGTCCCGTTGTCGCTTTCGTTTTTCCTCACCAAATTTCTGAGCTTCGTACTAACAGTCTTCTCGAAAAAATTATTTCTTGTGGATTTCCTTTTCGGATCAGCAGCTTGTAATTTCTGTAGCAAATTTGTTTCATTCGTCCGCGTCTTGCAGTTTTGAAAATTGATATCATTTATGGAAATTACTTTTCGATTAGTTTCACATGTTACTTCCTTTTCTTTGGTATTTTTCTCAGCTCCAACAAATTCGATTGTCTCAACTTCACTGTTGGACTTTGTCTTTGAAAAATCCATTTCAGAACTACTTTCGCTTTCAAATAATGTCCCATTGGTACCAGTCAATAACAATGATTTTTCTTCACTTGCTAGTGAACAAATCACTTCTTCATCATCAATAATGTGTTTCCCTTCGAATTTCCGGATATTTTCATAGAAATCATTATTTTCAAATGAAATAAAAGCGAACCCTTTGTGCAGACCTGTCCTCAAATCCTGAAAAATGCTTAGATAAATATTAATCATAAACTTCATGTTTATAATAAATATCGATACTGTAATAATTCAATATCAAAATATTATTAATCATTAAATTTGGTAGACAATCATTTTGATTATTAGCAGAAATCATTTGGGCATAGCTGATACATTAAAACAACAAATGTTATGACAAAAAATTAGATAAAAACAAGAATAATAAGCATTACAGTTAAAAAAAGAGGAACTAACAAACGACAGAGTGATATTCTTCACTTTACCAAACTGAGAGAAATGATCTGTCAATTCTACTGAAACAAAAGAATAGAAAGAGTTTAGGATTTAGTTTCTTTTAATCTTAATTTCAATGATAATTTTTCGAAATATTATGAAATTAAGATATTCAATGAAAAGCATGTGCAAATAATAAAATTATGCTTATAAGTCTGCAATGATAACTTACATGCACCTGTAACCCAGCTGATTCTTTTAACAAACAGTTCTGCATTGTTCCGTCGGATTCCTTTAAAAGTTTTGAAAGCTGCATCAGCTCTTCGAACTAAACGTGTCGCCATTTATCTACAGATCGGTTTATATATATAATCAACGCTAAAAATATCAGCAAAGATCTCACAAAGAGACCTAAAGTTCATATGAAAAGATATACTAAATAAGTGAATAAATTTAATTGAAGTAAACAATATTGTCGTCAAAGATTTTCTAGGAAGAAAAATACGGAATTAAACATATACCCAAATGGTAAGAAAACATACATTGAATGATCAAACACCGGATGGAAAATTCAAGTGAATTTCACTGAAATAATTAAAACTGTTTCCGCTGCTGTTACTTCCTGGAATTGGGTATTGCAATCTTCGCAATTACCTGAAACAAAATTATGATATGAAACAATATAAAAATCATGCATGTGATATGAGTACCGAGTTTCGGGAAATATCTAAGTGCATCACTGTACAAAACTGTACTCGATACTCAAATAAACAAAAACAACAATCTTCGAAGTAGTCGAGAAAAACTAACCTGTCGCCCGTTAATGTAATGATTTCGTTGTTGTACAGCCTTTATTGCGTCATCAATGTTCTCAAAAACAACAAATGCAAAGCCTCTGTGCAAACCTGTCTCCCAATCCTGTAAGATTCACTAATAAAGAGCACGGAAGACTCTGCTCTTAATGTTGTGATGAAATATGCATTTCAGTCTTTAAGTACAAATGTCAGTTATGAACAAATGAGAAAAACAGAAACTTACATATAATAGTTTAACGTGTTGCACTTTGCCAAAACGATCAAAGTGGAACTTCAAGTCTTCTATAAATAAATAACTGAAAACCCTTCTGCACCTCACTCAAATATTTTAGGATTGAATAAAACAACACCTTAAGATCTAATAATAAAAATAGCTGTTATAAAAAACAGCAGTTTATTTACCCATAAATACTTCCTACAAATAATGAATTTAAATTCCAAGACAACAAACTTTCACCGGTGAACCAGCTGACGTTTTTCAGTATGACACGAGCTGGTACCTGAGACGCTGAAAAATCTGTTGAAAACACTCTTATCAAAGTCCACCGTTTTATAAGCATCCAATAACTATGCAGTGAATTTATCTCACAACCTAGTATTATGCATTTTGTTAAACATTTGTTTGTTTTTAGTAAAAAAATGCCAAAATTTAACGATTGCTGCATAAACAATCTTCTTCACATCTGCCAACCTAAAAAAAAGTTAACCCATAAAAAAAAATTGATGCTGCTTAGCTTTTTTGAAGGATATCTATATTAAAATAAAATATAACTCAACATAATAAAATATGATATACGGCATTGATAAACGAAAAAAAAAAAAAACTCGCTGGACAAATAAAGAAGCATTTATGAACATAATTTTACAGCAATAAGAGCTAATATTTCGAATTTCCTGCTCATCTACTTTAATCTCTCTGGCCATCTATTTTGATCTTCTTTCTTTAAAACTTTCAAATTTGTTATAAATATCAATTTGATTTAAATAAAACAATGTGAATTTATAAACAAAGTAGACGTTTGAAGAGGAAAATTACAAGCATGCATTTGCCAATAAAACTATATACAATTAACGATATATTTTCTTCAGATGAAAAATATGAACAATTAAAACTACCCAGAAGTCTATGTACCCTCAGTAAACAATATCGGCAATTGATAAGCTTCATAAGAATGCTCTTCTAGGTGACTTCTATCGTGCATCACACCAATGTAATCAATTTCAAGCGAAAAATCTCCATCAATTCTATCCATCAACATTATCAATAATGAGCTGAAAATAAACTGTTGAGGGCTAGAAAGTTAGAAAAAATATTAACATGCTGAATGTAAAAACAATTTGGATCCTTGCAAAGAAAATTGTGAAGCTTCAAATTTTAAAAAGTCCCAGAATTATTTAACAATTACTAATCAACAAAACCGGTCATAAAATAATTAGTTCCAATATTACAATTATGTAACAATTATCACAAATGGGATTTGAAGGCCAATGAGGAAAACCAATATTGGAAAAAAAGTAGCAGCAATCCTAGTACAGAAGCACTTGAGACAATAAAAGATTTGGCAGAATATTTGTAGGAGATCAGTATGAAAAAACATCGAGATAAAGGTAATAATGATGTGGCAACAAGAATAGCAATCAACTAATGTTTTTTCATACGCATAAATTTTTATTTTATACCTGACGTTTATATTCTTTATTGGATACTGTTTATCCATGATTCGATTGCGTACAGTGTGGATAAACTTCGAGAATGGAATTGCTTCGTACTGCCAGTAGGGACCTCCATGAGTATGTAAATAATAACTATGGGCATCACCCCAGGTAATATCAAACAAAAGCGGTGAATTCAACGAAATTTTGTATGTACGCCCATCACCACGGCACTGGAACAAAAATTCTCTACAACTCTATTTTAAAAGATTAACATTTCTAACCGCATATACACTGAACTAAAAAAAGACCTTTTTTCTTTATAAATACTAAGAACAAGAACGAACATGAAATTATTCAAAAAACTTTCAGAAAATTCAAATAATTCAAAGAAACGTAATTTAAAGAATAGTCTTACCTTTATGAGGAAATGAGAATAGTTTGACCATTTACTAAAATATCTTTTCTTCAAAAAGGGTCCCCTTTCTTCAAATTTGATAGCTGCCCATCCTGCTCGTTCAATTCGTCCATCCTTTAAAAAAAATGTTATAACTTATATTATAACCTATGGCCAGTAACTTAAATGTTTCCTTAAGAAACTCGAAGTGTATAAATATCGGAATACTCAACCAACAATGAACTGAAAGAATGCATCAAATAACCTTTATCAGCTCTGTGCTTAATCTACCTCTAAATAAAGCCGTTTTTCGGTCGGTAGGTACGAATTCACATTTTGAAAATCCTTCATTACTATCCGAATCTGCACCACATCTCCAAAATTTAAATGACTGAAAAACATTTATGTAAAATCCATCCCTCTGATTATAAACGCCAAAATTTGCAAGCAACAAAGTGCTTTTATAAATGCTTGAAATATCATATATTAAAGCAGTACCAAACTGAAATGATCACCTCTAGTGTTTTGAATGAGATATCTTTTCGGAACTGACCATTTCGGAGATTCCCCAAATCTTCAAGCATTTTTGGTTTGTAGATTCCAAAATTACCTTTCATTTCTTTAGCTACTTCCTGAATGACAAGAAAATTAGCTTTAAAAATCCTCCAAAGCTTAAATAATAAATAATGTAGATGCATTTTAAAGCTGACGATATGATTGAAGAATATTATTGTCCTCAGTTATACCGGTAAATAAAGAAACAGAATCCTGTATATTAATAAAGCAACTGTTGGCATCAAATCAAAGTAATTAAAGTTTGCGTCCAATACCAACTGAGGAAAACTAAAATTCTATGACAATAAAGCGTCCTCCTATTTTGCTTTAATTTTCCATACTTTATCGAAGCAGTGGGAACGAAATCTACGAATCTGTTTTATAAATTAACCATAGCACTGTTCCACAAAAATCCAGGCATTTCTTTGACAATATCTTCGAGCTCTCCCTGAGGATCAAAATCAGGTCTCATATATTTGTTCGGATAATTAAGATTATTTGGTTCCACAACTTCTCTGCGAAACAGTGACCGTACTTTTTTTTCCAATTTGCCGCGTAGTTCCGTTACCGACTGAAATTTATTCCAAATAATCCAAACAAAAATCTCATTTTCACATCCTCAAAATTAATTCTTCACAGAACTGACGAATTAAAATTACTTTTCTCTCATCTTTTAGTGGCAATGTAGATTCTTGGAGAAATGATATTGTAACAGGTCTGTTGTAGAGTAAATTGGTCCAAGCCGCGACACCTCTACACAACATCATAAAAGGGATTCAATCGCAGAACTGCAAACGAATACAGTTACTCAGAAATTTATTTCCTCCTCGTCTATTTCAAGAATTACTTTTTAGTAATTGCTTTTTACAGAAATAAGATAAGCTATTCGAATTTTTTCTAAAAAACGATCAGCACGTAAAATCGTGCAACAGCTCATAAGCTTGAAATCTAAGAAAGTTCTAACAGCAATCTATTCCAAAGAACTGTTATTATTATACCGGAATAATTCCAAATGTCCAAGAACTGACATTTTTTGTTGGTTCATAAACTGAATTTATTTAATAATAGCTGGACTCAGCCACACATTGCCACGGCAATGCGTGGTCGTCCAGTTAGTTATTAATATATTATCAAATTTCAACAGTGTAGCGATGCATCATACTTCCAACAACTGCAACACAGGCATCATCCAAATGGCTTATCAATGGATTTCATCACCGTTATCCGAATGATGTTCGATGGGCTTCCGAATTTGCTTATCAAACATCAGGAATTCGTCCTAGCTGCAGCAGAAGCATATCTTACAGATCCATTTCCATCGGCTTCGATGCCATAATTATTCGGCAACTTCTGCTTGTATCATTTTGAAAATTGTTACAATCCAAATCCCATCCTAACATTACTATATACCGCTTTAACAGCCAATGAACATTTTGTTGATGCGGGACATATCGCTCATTGGAAGACGACTTTGAAGTAACTGGCAAAATATTTGAAGTTTAAATCTCTGAAAAGCAATTTATTTATATGGTGCACACCTACAAATGAATAAACAAATGATACATAAATGACTGCATATAAATTCATTTTATTTATTTGAATTTTTGTCAACTTTGCATTTTATATATAAAATCTTAATACGGTTGTGTGTGTTCAAAATTTCAAATCCACTTTTGTCTCAAAATTAAAATTTAAATCACAGATTAAGCTAAAATCCTCTATCTTATCATTTTAGCTTTCAACCCTTGTTTATACATCGTTGAATGGCAAACGATCAGCAACAATTCGTCCTCAACAACAACAACCTACTTCACCACTGTACAGGTCCTGGTAGTAATAATGAGCATTGTTCAATCTTTATATCATTTTATCAGCCAATTTTTTTGCTTTGTTTTTTTCCCCTAATAAAGATATTATGTATTTTACGATATATTATATCATCTGGAATTTCTTTTCTTTCCGTTTTCTTTTCTTTTTTTTTTTTTTTAGTAACTAAAAGGGGAAAAAGTCTGGATAGTTTTTTTCATCTTCTAGCTATTGGAAACAAAATAAATACCAAATGATATGATATATCCGTAAAATATATAATATCTTTATTGGGGGGGGGGGGGGGGGGGAA
>JAOVVO010000871.1:0-30459 GCA_028564675.1 Onchocerca lupi | reverse complement strand
ATAATAATAATAATAATAATAATAATAATAAAATAATAATAATAATAGTGATAATAATAATGATAATAATAATACTAATAATTCACATAACTAAATCAATAGATGAAATAAAAATTAAAAAAAAAAGAAAAATGAAAATTTTCAAGTGATCGAAGAGTTATATTAAGCATATTTGATTTTAATTTCAAAGAAAAAAAAAATCATTTAAATTAAAATTTTTATGATAATTTTGTTAATAATATCATTTATAATCGCTAAATATTTCGAATTTTTTAAATTAAAGCTTATTTTGAATTGCTATGAAGCATTTGAAGAAAATAACTAGAAATCACAGAATGTTAAAATTCATTAAAAATCTCAAAAATTTGCTTTTTTTTTTTGAAATTTTATACATTTCTATTCAATTTGTATTTCGCGAAAAATATATTTTTAAGAGTTTTTTTGAAAACTTTCCGATTTTTTGTCAAAAAAAAAAGACAAAAATAATTCGAAACATTCAACATAACAACTGATAGATAGGTTTAATTTTGAATCAAATTAGTTGTTCTCAAAAACTTTTTTATTATTTTAAACTCAAAAACTTTTTTTTAGTTTTTTAATTCATTAATTACTCCCAAGAACTTTTTAATTATTTCGATGATAATTACTCAGCTTCGTATTAATTACAATAAAATATAATTAATTTGAGAGCAATTAATGAAATCAATTATATTAGCTTAATTCTACGATAGATTAATCAGAAGTAATAATAAATTTTCGCATTTTACTTTACCGAAATGCTTTCTCTCATTAATATCAGTATGAATCAAATTTATCACCTTATCAATGTTAGGTGTCCGAATTATTAGAATTTTTCTTTTTTTTTTTTGAATATTTTCCATATTTTTATATTTTTATGTTTTTTACGTGAAATTCGTTTTTGTCGCAATTTTGCCTTTGAATGATGAAAATAAATTTTAGAAATATTTGAATGAGATAAATGGTATATTAAGGATGAAGATAGACTTGCAGATTTTTCTAGTTTTGTAAACTTGCAGGCTTGCAAACTTGCAGTTTTCTTTTTTTAATTGCAAAAAAATTATTAAATTATATCATACTTGAAGTTATAAACTTATCATATAAAATTTCAAAATTTCATCAACTTTTTTCTTAATAATTTGTGAAAAAAAAATTAGCCAAATTAGACAAAAATTAGGTAAAGTAAGGAAAAATAAGTTCATGTAAGATGCCCGAGTATAAATTTGATTTGAAATTTGAGTATCTAAAATTCTCTTCAAAAATTAAGAAAAATGCTGATATATGCTATTACTAGAAGTTTTTTTTAAGTGCATTATTGATTAGATTGATTGATTCAAATTTTTTGACAATTTTTTCAAATATTGCTTTAACCGAATAATTTTTGCATTTTTATTATAAATCTGATTGATGATTTTAATACACGAATCATATAAAATTATCAATTAATATTCCACATTTGTGATAATATCTATTATTACCTAAAATTTACTTTTTATTCAAAAGTATGAATATGATAAAACATGTATTGCCAGGTCACGTAAGATCACGTGACAGAAAAATTGGAAATTAAAAACAACCGGAACAGAATTCGTATTTTCACACTTTTTTAAAAATTTTTGCGAAATTGTTGAGAAAAGTTAATAGCATCATAATTGTATGAAGTATCAATTAATTTGAATTAGAATTAATTGCCAATCCAAATTTTGATTTCAATTTAGATGAGAGATAGTAAAGAAAGTAAATATTGATTTCAATTTATTCAGTTTTTTTTTTTTTTTTTTTTTTTTCATACAGTATGAATAAATTTCAAAAAATTTAACAGGAAGCGAAAAATAACATCATAGTTTTAATAATAAATCAATCCGTCATAGTTTCAAGCATTTTAAATTAACATTAATTGTCACTTCAAATTTGAATTATAATTTAGAAATTTCAAATTACCTAATTTTTATGGAAAAGTGTTTTTCTCAAATTTAATAAATTACTTGAATTTGAAGAAAAGGAAGTGAAATTTAAATACTAATAATAAAAATTTTTGTTTTAATGTGACGTTATATGTGAAAAATGTAAAAATATTAATTCTCAAGGAAATAAATTGTAGTGATTGATTAGAATAGAATAAATCTCAAATTAATTAATTTTTATGGGATAAATATTTTTCTCACATTCGATATATGATTAATTTGAATTTGAGGAAAAGGAAATGAATTTAAGTACAAATCATGAGAATTTTTATTTTAACATAATGCTATAGGTGAAAGATGTGCAAATATTAATTTCCAAAGAGATTTCCCAAAAAAAAAAAAAAAATTATATATTCCAAAGAAATAATTTATAGTAATTTATTAAAATATTGATTGATTATGAGCAAAATTTATGAATTTATTCATTTAAATGATGCAATAATAATCTTTCTGTCAGATATAAAAATAGCGCATAATAATAATTAAGGAAGTGATAACAATTAAATTTGCATAAAAAAATTTTTCTTCTTTGAGTGACATATGAAATGAATTGAAAATATAATCAGAAATTATAAATTACATCATCAAATATACAAATTCGGAAAAATATATAAAGCATACAAAATGAATGTATTGATTTCCTTTTTTTTTTTTTTTTTTAAATTTCTAAAGTACAATATGACAAATGAGCAAACAAAAAGCAAAATGCATACAATAGAATTTTATCAATTCATTAAATAAAATTTATTTCCTTATATTGTCGATAACATGAATTGATTTACATGAATTAATAAAAAAAAAAATGGAATGATTTAAAAAGATTGACAAATATTTGTAGTAAAAATTCTATTTAATTAAATTTATAGGATACATTTGTAATGTATCTATAGAGTTGAATAATTAAATGAAACAATAAATGATAAAAGATTTTTAAAAAAGAAAATCTGGAAAATTTTTTGGAAAATACAAATAAATGACTCAAAATTTCTTAGCTATTTAAATAATTTGAACAATCAGATGAAGGATGAAAAAAAATTGGTCGAAAATTTCGATGAAAACATTAATTGATTTTTCTTTTTTTTTTTTTTTTTTTTTTTTTTTTTTTATAGCAATGCAAAAATTTTTGGATCATTTTAATTTACCAAAAAAAAAAAAAAAAAAAAAAAAAAAATTGATAAATAAATTGAATTTTAAAAATCAAATTTGATAATAATAGTTTGATCTTTTTCCAAAATAAAAATAATTCAATTTTTTACTAAAAATGAATCTCGATTTCTTTTATTTTTCTTTTCTACTTTTTCAAACAAACAAAATGATCGCTTTTCAACAAGAATATCCGTAAAATTTTTTTCAAGATTATTTTTATTTTGAAAAAACAGTTGAATAAAAAAAGGCTTGCAATTAATAATTAAATTATAATTTTCCAATTTTAATTTTTTTCACTTTATTTTTATTAATAAATAAAAATGAAGATTTTTTCTAAAAATAAACCAAAAATTTATCCAATCTTATTGAAATATTTCATCAAATATAAATATGAAAAATTGAAAACTTTTTAGAGAAGCCTTTTTGTTAATGTAACAATCCTTTTGAAGCCTTGTCTTATTCGACTTGATTTTTTCTCATCATGATCATTACCATCATTATTATTATTACTATTATTATTATTATTATTATTATTATTATTATTATTAGTGTCATGATTATTATGACTATGATTATGATTATGATTACCATTCATAAAAATACCTCGTGGTTCACGTGTTAATCGTATCATATTCGTAATTTTAGTCGCATATGACGTAGTCGAATTATGTGATGTATGATTAGTAGTATTATTGGATGATTTACTGCGTAATGCTGTTAATATTGCTGCATCAAAAACTTCCTTTAAATTATGTTGTGTTAACGCGGAACATTCCAAATAATCAGTACATAAATCTTCGCTTAACATTCGTGCTTTTGATTCGCTAACCGGTTGTTCGCCATTTTTGCATAAATCAATTACCAAACTAACATTTGCTCGTAAATCGCATTGTGTACCAACTAGGATTACTGAAATTTTTAGCAAAACTTATTTTGTTTGATAAAATTGAGAAATAAAATCTTTATCACACTTCATCATTTTTTTTTTTTATTAATCATCTAATTGGACTCGGGTAGGCTAATCGTGAATGGACATAACAAAATAAAAATGCAAATGTTCGTTTGTTTCAAGATTTCAAATCTCCGAAAATGCTTAAAAACGCGCCTATTCGAATGCAACGTTGCATGAAAATTTCAAATCAATCAATGAAGAACTTCAAAACGTTGTATGAAACTAAACAATTAACATTTGCATTTTTATTTATATAGATTGTTAAATTAACATTTATCTATAAATTTGATTATGTACCAACTAAGATTATTAAAATTTTTGTAAACAAAACGATTAACGGTTTGAATAAAAATTAAAAAATGACAAAAGTTTCTGCTATAAAAGTACAAAAAAAAAAAAACATTATAAAAAAGAAGAAAGTATAAAACTAAATAATGATAAAATTTCTATCAAATTCGTGAATACTTAAAAAATAATCATCTATAACTAACTAAATGTTTAAATTTTGATACCTATTTTTTTATTGCCTGAATTTTTCTTTCCATAAATTTTCGAGTTCTTTCTTCAAAATAATTATTTAATTCAAATAATTCGGGAATTGATTACTGTTATTATTTATTGATTGATAATTTTAATCATATGAGAAGTGATGAAGCTATTAAAATATTACTTTTTAGTAACTTTTTTAAACATTAGCAAATTTCTTTATCTAAAATTAATAATTTTAAATTAAAATTACTCAAATATTTTTTTTCAATTATATACTTTATTCATAATATGAAAAAATATTTGTGCAATTAAATTTTGTGCATAATATTCTTAGATAATCATCTTGAGAGTTATTTTCAAATTTTGAAAATAAAATAACCGGGTGCATTAGGTACTGTTTTATTAATTTCTGGTATCCAATGATCGGTAATTGAACGAAGAGTACTGGGTAACATAACATTAAAACACAACAGGAATACATCCGTATCCGGATAAGTAAATGGTCGTAGCGAATCAAATCTAGCCTAAAATCATTATTATTTTTTTTTTAGTAAAATCAATAAATATGTTTATTAGATAATAAAATTTAAGTGATTAGAATTTAAGTTTATATCAAAATTGAAATAAACTGATAATACTTCAATATTTATAAGTAATATTGATATTGATAATAATAAGGGGTATTATTCGACATGCAATGATAATAATAGTAAGTACTATCGATAATAACTGGTGATAATAGTGAGTATCATCAAAGTAATAAATGAAGATTACAATAAGATATTGTCGCTAATAATTGATAATAATAATCAGAAAATTATCATTTGGGTTATAAAAAAATGGAATATAATCAGATTGTAGGAGTACTATATTGCAATAATAATGAGAACGTATCATATTAATCTTAATTTATGTCACTTTCACAAAAAAAAAAAAAAAAAAAAAAAATTGAAAATATTTAAATCAATTACGTAAGGAAAATCGATAAAGTTTAAAGTTTGTCATTTGTATAATACCATGGGCTCATGGACTACTTTCAAATACCTTATCATAATCAAAATTATCTTTTGAAACAAATCACTTTAATTATGAATAGTGCAGAATCAATATTATTTTTAATAAATTATCACAATTAACTTATTAATAAGCAAGTGAAAATTATTTCCTTCGATCAAGGAACTAAATATTCCGTTATTAGGATAGTAGAGATCGTATCAGATACATTAGAACTAGAAGCAATCTTTCTGCCAGATAACAGATGGTACTGTATACCGTATTCACATACAGTAATAAGTACCGGCTGAACGGAGTGTACTGTACTGTATGTCGGATAAAAAAAACAATAATTTATAGTAGATAAACGAACTGGATCTTAATAAATCTATCAATACAGAAAGCTTCTCAATTATCAAATTGAAAAATATAAGCAATAATTATTATCTTTCCTGCACTAAATAATGATAAAATAATATGAACTGATTTATCGTCTTAAAACAAGCAAATGATAACTTGAATAACAGAAATGATGAAAGATTGAGAAAAGAGTAAGTTAATTTTATAATTTTGATATAAAATTAAAATTTTATTTCTTTCACCAAGTAATATAAAAAAAATTCTGAAAAAAAATAAATTTAAAAATTAAAAAATTTTCAAATAATAATTTTGGCTCTGTTATCTTACTACGATATTCACTGGTATTTTAAAGTTACTCATATAGAAACTTTGAAATTTGATTTAAAAACTTCGAATTGATTGAATGCATTTATTATATATTTTTCAGAATGATACAACTGAAATGCATATAAAATATTTAAGTTAACTAACCAATAGTGCAATATACGAAATATGAAAATAAGATATATGAAATACGATACATGAAATACAGTTAAAATTACAGTATTCACAGCAAGGGAATATGATAAGCAAAAGCATTTGGCTTGATTATGGTAACATTACCATATGTTAAATTAGGAAAAGACAATTTTTCCTCGTTATTATTCGTTTAATTTTATTATCATTATTTTTTTTTTTAAATAAATCAAAATAAAATGAGAAAAGAAAAAAGATCAAACCTTTCCAGCAGTATCACAAAGTTGTAGACGTATTGGTTGATTGTCGACCCTTACCAGAACTGCAAATAATAAATTATAAATGAAATTCCATAGGAAAATGAAATCTCGAATTGCTAGAATATCTTCATATTGTTACATGATTGAAATAAAATTTCAAAAGTTCGGTATTGAATTTAAAGAAAGTTTTGGAATTTAATTTCATATTGAATTTGCAGATTGGTAGTGATAAAATTCAATATGAAATTAATTATATATGTATATATATATATATAGAAAAATAATACTTTTATTAATCGGAGGGATGGATTTAAAAAAAAAAAAAATGAACTCAAGGAATTTTGCTTAAAATATGTAATCGTAGAGAATAAAAAAAAAAAAAAAAAACAGTATTCTTTAATGATAATTTGAAAATCAAGATTCAATTAATAATAAAGAATCAATTTTACTATCTGGATTAGCTTGAAATCGTATTATATTTGCTCAATTCTTGCTTTTTTTTTTTGAAGATTAAAGAAATATTGAAAATAGCAAAGATGGTGATAAGAATCATAAAATTGATTGCATATAATCACAACTCGGATTAATTAAAAAGGCAAATATCAATCAAGGTAACGATTTTTAAAAAATATTAAACTTACAAAGGATTTAAAATTCAATTTAACAAAAATTAAAATAAGAAAACAGACCAGAATAATTATCAAATGCCGTCGGAATATATTGTTTCGGATAACCATTTGTGGTATATGAAACAATAAGTGATGTTTTTCCAACAGCAGCATCACCAACTAAAACGCATTTTAAATGTCGAATATTTTCCCCGTCATCCAACGGGTCCATTTCGATTCGAACCATCGGTAAATTTTGTCAAAGTTGCGTAAATCAAATAATGATGATGATCACTTTGATATTCGTACTGTTTCTTTTTTTTTCTTTTGCTATTGCGAATTTCTACGAAATGGAATAATTTAGTTAAAAAAAGAATTTCCTATAAACAAATATCAATAATACGATATGGATAGTAAGATTAACTTTACATCTTACTAATGGGTACGATAAATTTCTTTTATTAACAAATTGAATAAATTTCACATTTATATTAATAGGATAGGATGAATTTCATTTTTATTGATATGATACGATAAAATTTCATATTTTACTGATGAATAAGATAAATTTCGCATTTTTTGAATAAGTAAAATAAATTTCACATTTTACTAATAGGTAAGATGAACTTTGTACTTTATCAATGGATAAGATGAATTTCGGTTTTTTATTGATAGGTAAAATAAATTCATTTTTGTATCAATAGATATGATCAAATTTACATTTTATTGATATGATATGATAAATTCAAATTTCATTAACAAGCAAAATGAACTTCACATTTTACTAATATAATGAAATTTTAAATTTATTAATATTATACAGAAAAGTATCAGTAATAATATCTTCTTTTTTTTTCCCCGGAACACTGTAGGTAATACTCTCTCTCTCTCTTTTAAATAGAAGAGTTTTTTTTTTTGATGGTTTTTAAGTTTTATTTGATGGTTTCAATTTTTTTACAAAGAAAGAATTAAATATCAAAAAAAATATAAAATAAATTTGTTAAGAAATTTATTAAAATTTAAAAAAAAACAAGCAAAAAAAAAAGTAAGAGCAAGCTTTAAATGATATGCGAAGATGTTAAGCGATTAATTATCCAAAAAATCAGAAAAGATTAGGAATGTGAAAAATGATAAGCAATCAGAAAAGTATGTAAAAAGGAGAAAACAAAAAGGATTGAGAATGGATGAAAAGGATTAATTTGATGCATGAACGAAAATGACGAAGCGATTTTACGAAAACGACGGCGATGTTTTCGCAAAAATGTCCTTTTGATTTTTTTTTTTAACAAATAACAACAAATATTTGTCTTCCAAATGATTAGCAATTTTCATAGTTTATGCAATTCATTTGAGAAATCTTTTTATGCCAAAAAAAAAGTTGAAAAAAGAACAAAAAAAAAAAGAAAAGGAAAAAAAGGAAGAAAGGAAAAGGAATGAAATAGATATTGAACTCTTTGGTAAAAAATAAAAATTACATTTACCAAAAAAAACAAAAAAAAAACAAATCTTTCAGTCTATCTTTTTGTTATCTCATTTAATTCATCATTTTTTCCATTTTCATTTATTTAAATCTTTCATTTTCCTAGTTTTTTTTTTTTTTTTTTTTCTATCGAAAATTTCAAATATTACTAATATTAATCAATGTTTTTCATGCATGAATGAATTAGTTGCTTTATGATTGCATGTATTTGTAATGTATGCATGATTTATTTTATGATTGAAATATAATTTTAAAATAGAATTGAAGGGAAATTGTTTTAATTTATGCAATTTTGAGGGAAAAGAGACATTTGAAAAAAAAAAAAATTGATTATTTTCCTTATAGATACAATTCTAATCATAATATAAAATTAATGTTTGAATCGAATTGACCACTCAATCAAATTGCTAATTACTGAAGATGATATGATCCGTAATTGAAATTAATATTTGAAATTAATTAATCATTCGATTGAATTATTGATTAGCAAAGATGCTATGAACCTAAATTCATTTCTAATTGATTTGAAGTATAAATTTAGTGATGCAATCAAATTAAAAATGACCAAGTCAAATTATTAATTAATGAAAATTATATTTTTAATTAATCTTATAATTATATCAATCTATCTGCTAGATTAATTGTAATTAAATGTAGATCAAAATGTTTTTCATCTAATATTTGGCAATAATAATTATTGTTTATAGATTATTTATTATAGGTCATAAAGGTCATAAACAAGATTATTTACCTATTAAAAGGTCATTAATAGGATAACTTCTACCTATTAACCGGAATAAATTTTTATCTGTCCTACATTTTAGATTGAAAGAAATAAAATTTTATGCATCAAAAAAAAAAAAAAAAAATTATCCAAAAAAGCAGGCAAAAGAAAGAATTAAATTTCTCCCAAAAGATTTAATATTGATATTTTCTTCATTTAAAAATTTTTTCATGGATAATTCCAAAAAATTTCAGCTATATTCTTTTGAAATTCGTAAATTTTATGAAACATTAAAATTCGTAAAATTCAAAATTTTTGAAATGATGAAAAAGTCAAAATTTTCGCATCTTCGAAGATAAATTAAATCTTATCATTCAATAAAATGTCGAAGCGGAAAAGATTTGAAAATTCATTAAATTTAGTGAAATATATTTCATGGATGAATAATATTGACAAATGCAATTTTCGAATAAAATGAATTTAAATTGCGAATGAAAATTTTCGTATCATCGAAAAGATAAATTAATTTTTCTAGTATTTAAATGAAAAATTTTTACAAAAGTTTCATAAATCAATTAAAAGAATTTAAATTTGGATTTTTCCAAAAAAAAAAAAAACAAAAACTACCTTTATCCATAAATGATTTTTTGTGTTTTTTAGATAAAATGAAATTTTTAATTTTCGGAATTTTTTCATCTTTCAATTCCGCTAATCGATCATTTTCTTTTCTTTTTCTTTTTTTTTTTTCTTAATTTTTGAAATATCCTGTTTTAATCAGCAATTTGTAATAAAATTTGAAAAGAATGAATGAGAAATTATTGATTATTTAAACATTCTCATTCAAATCTTGGAAAATTTTAACAATTTTCACAGCAAAAAAAAAAATGTTACTAAGATGAATTTCATTTTTTTCTTTTCTTGTATTTCTTTTTCCGATTATTTTGAAAAGTAAAAAAAAAAAAAAAAAAAAATCGAAATTTCAAATTATTGAGCGAATAATGTCTGTCTAAAAACAATAAATAAAATTCCAGAATAATTCATGCAAATTTATTCGTATAATTAAAGAAAGGAAGAAATTTTTTGAATTTGACGAAAAAATTGTCGAATGCGAAATGAAGCGGCTTTTTTAAATTCGCAAAACTTTTTTTTATTTAAAATTCGTAAAAATTAAAGTAACTTTTTTGCGAAAAAACCCGCTTTTTTTTGAATTTCATATTTGTAAATTAGAAAATCAAAAAAAAAAAAAAAAAAAAAGGGAAATTAATTAGCTAATATTGAAAATTAATTATCTAATATTTATTTATGCATAAATTGAAATAATATTTTATATATAGCAAATATTACGAAATTAAATGATCGATCATTGATTGATCATTTTCTTGAATTGATTTTTATAAAAATAAGAGAAAAAAAAAAAAAAAGAAAGAAAACGGGAAAAATGCGTAGTTTTTATATAATTGCCTAAAGGTAAATTTAAACTTTCTTTTTTCTGATTTAACATTTAATAAAAAATTTTTCAAATCTGAAAAAATCATTTATTAAATAATTTGTTTTATTCTAACGATCAATAAGTTTCTTAATTTTTAATCACTGGATTAAAATATGATCAAAATTTTTCAATTTTTAATCAGTGGATTAACTTTTTGTGATAATAATAATTTCTGCTAATAGTTTCACAAAAAAAAAAAAAAAAAAAGAAAAAATAATCAAATAATTTTACAGGAAATATTGCTTTAACAAATATTCAATATTTTATTAATTATTCTATTATGCTAATGAGAAAAACAAATGCTACTAATATGGCAATTGTTCAATTTTATATTTAAAAAATTCGAAATGAAATTTTAAATTATTTAAATGTCATCAATTCTTCAGAAAAAAGGGAAATTCAAATTTAGAAGCTAAAATTTACTTATTTTTTTTTTTCAAAAATCTTTTTTCACGTTACATTTACATACAGTACGCATATGTCACAAGTAGGATAAACTTGCGAAATTGAATTTTTCACGTTACATTTGCATGCGTCATGCTTGCGATAAACATATCTTTCTCACGTATATTTCACGTACATTTTAATCATTCATTATTATCGATAAAAATTTTATGAAAAATATGTGAATAATATTAAAATTTATATAATATAAATAATAATAAATTATAGCTATAAAGGGTTAAAATAGAAATTTTGAAGTAAGAAAAAAATGTTCCATGAAATTAGAATTTAAAAATTAAAAATTGCATTTTATTATTTTGCTAAAATTACAAACTTATTAGGAATACTTTTTTAAAATTAATATGAAAATAAAATTTGCTAGATAATAATGATAATGATGATGATTGTTACTAAAATAAAATTTAAGCAATTTAAATTTGTAAATTTTACAATTAATTAATGCAAAAATTATGAAATTGGAACAAATAGTTGACGAATATGTCATTTTAAGACAGTTGAACTTATCAAAAATTTGTCAATTTAAATATTAGTTTAAGATAATTTAAGAATTAATAGATGAATGAATATTATTAATGTTATTCTTAATAGAACCATTAAAATTTATTCAAAATTTTGAATTGAAATTTTATCTAATTTATTGATTAATTGTTTGAGTACAAAATTATTTTATACTTAAAATTATTTAAAGAAAAAAAAAATGAAAATTTTAAGAAAATGAAATGAAATTTTAAGAAAATATTGATTTTTTGTTTGACTATGGTTTCTAATTTAAGAAAAAAAATTTGAAGTATGATTGGAATTTTAAAATTAAAAACAAAAAAAAAAAAAAATAAATCATGCAAAAATTTCATCAATTCAATATTATTTTAATTTAATTTTGCACAAATTTTATGATAAATCAAATTATATCAGGCATAAATTAGTTAAAATTTCAATTTCAATTGATTTAAATTCTATAAAATTAACTTAGATATAAATTGTCTTTTCAATTCCAATTAATATTAATCATACAAGCAGAATTAAGTCAAATCTGACAAATGCAAAAAAAAAAAATTATAAAGAAGATTTAAAAAAAAAAGAAAGTAATGTATTACTATTACGATTACAAATTTCGTATAATTATTACTAAACAAATTGGTCATATAAATTAGAACTTCATATGAAAAGTAATTTCCAATTAATTCAAATTCTATCAAATTAAATTAATTTTTCCAATTCCTGTTTTTATAAAATCACATAAACAGAATCAGGTTATGCTTTCATTAATGAAAAGAAATTATAAACAAGATTTAAAAAAAATACGACAATCATAAAATTCTTCGAACTATTAGCTAAATAAATTTGTCATATAAATTGGAATTAAATTGAAAATATGATTGTAATTAATAATATAAAATGTAATTATAAATTATTGTACGGTAAGTTGCATTAATTAATTCAACAACATATTATTGTTAATTAATTAAAATTTAGCAATTAATAACAAGTTTTTGGGAAAAAAAATTAAAAATTAAGAAAGAAAATTTGTAAATATTTTTCAAAAAAAAAAAAAAATGCAAAATTAAAGAGTCAACATTTATTAATTGATTTAATTAATGAAATGAAATGATCAAATTTATTGCGGTAGGAAATGTTGCTTGACAAGTTTTATATAACAATAATAATAGTAATAATTTTAATAGTAATTAAACAATTAATAGTAATTGAAGACATAAATGAGGCGAAGATGGAAGAAGATTATGAAATTATTGGTACCTGTTATGCTAAAGATTAAAAACTTCCCGCGAAATACCAGAATTTCTGGTTTGAAATAATTTGATGAATCAACCTCCTAATAAAAGCATTTATTAAGTTTATAAATATATCTTAATAATTGATGTAAATATGCGAAAACATTTTAAGAATAAATATAAAATTTAAATACAAAAATTAAATAAAATAGATATCAAATTTAAAAATAAAAAAAAATAAATATGAAATTTAATTAAAAATATAAAATGATCCAAAAAAATGGCATAAATATTAAAACGATGAATTTAATCATGATTATTTCTGATTATCATGATTATTTAATCATGATTTGTACAATAAATATTGAATATATTAAAATTTTAATTTAAAACAATCGAAATTATATAATTTTATTTACATATTCATAAATTTTATTAGTTAAATTTTTTTTTTTTTTTGAAATTAAAGAATGTAAATAACATTTTTAACAATTCATTAACCGTAATATTTTCATCTTATTATTTTTCCGAAAAGTTTGAAATTGTCGGCGATTTTTTTCCATAAATTAAAAATATGAAAAAAAAAAATGTAAATTTTTGTAAGTTGGAAAATAATTATTAAATTATTTTTTTCATTTAGTCTTGATCAAAAAAAAAAAAAAAATCTGAAATTATTATATTTTTAACTAAATGTCGAATTGAATATGCTAAAAATAATTAATAATTCAAATTTCATGCAAAATAAATGGCCAGGAAGATTTTTCAAAAAAAAATGATATTGGCTAGAAAAATAAAAAGTTTAGAAAAAAAAAAAGTGAAACGCAAATTTTTTGCACCAATAGCTAAATTTAATTTTCCAATTTTTTTTTAAATCCGATTCTTTTTTTCATTTCTTCTATATTCCATTCTTCTTGTCTAGGCCAAAAAAGATACGAAACAAATGAATAATTTTGTAAAATTTGAAAAAGTTAAAATAAAAAAGTAAGAAATCAGTTGTTTCTCGTTCAAATTTTCAAACTTGCAAATGATTTTAATTTTTTTTTTTTCAAATTTACATCATTTTTTTACTCATTCTTTTTTGCCTTTTTTGTTGTATTTTTAAGTTAAATAGCATTTAAAAAAAAAAAGGAAGAGAAAAAAATAGCATAATTGACCATTATCATCTAATAATTAATTATTATCAATTAACTACTATCAGTTTATTAATTATCAATTAATTATTATCCCTTTTTTTGGCTCGTTTCTTCGTTCCCTTTTTTTTTTTTGAAATTTAAAGAAATTTTTTTGAAATTTG
Organism: Onchocerca lupi; assembly: GCA_028564675.1. Taxonomy (NCBI): domain Eukaryota; kingdom Metazoa; phylum Nematoda; class Chromadorea; order Rhabditida; family Onchocercidae; genus Onchocerca; species Onchocerca lupi. The sequence continues at coordinate 16,031 of JAOVVO010000871.1, read as the reverse complement.
AAAAAAATTTTTCAATTTTTTTTAAAAGTTTTCTCGAAACTTTTTAGAAATTTCGTTTTCTTTTTTTTTTCTTCGAAATTATTGTAAAGCAAAATTTAAATAGGCTGAAAAGAAGGAAATGATCGTAAATTTGAAAAGCAAACAAAGGAAAAAACGAAATTTAAGCAAATCATTTTGCCATTCCAAATGATAAATGAATTGAAAAACGATTCGTTTGTTTGATTAATTAACATTCATTAATTAAATGTAATAGCAAAATTTCCTAGACATTTAATTTCAAAGACAATAATTTATTGTTGTAGAAAGAAAGAAAAATTAACAATAAGAAAATTAACAATAAGCAAATTAACAATTAACAATAAGAGCAACGATAATTAACAATAAGCATATTTTCATATAAATTTTATAATATTTATAAAATTTTAAATTTTTTTAATATAGAATTTCAAATGCAGAATTAAATTAAATATTTTAAAATAAGCTTCAATTAATTTCGTCATCTATTAATTAATCTTTATCATCATAAATTAATTAAATGAAATTTTTTTTTTTTTGAAATAAAATTAAATATACTAATCAATTTGTATTAGATGATTGATATTGGTTAAAGAAAGAAAAGCAGAAATTTGCAAATGATGGAATTTTTTTCAAATATGTATAAAATCAAAATTGATAAAATTTTTGTAATTAAAAATTTATATTTAAAATTTATTGATATCAAGAAAAACAAAAAAAAAAAAAAAAAAGAAAATGGCAAAAATCGCGAAAAAAAAAGTTTCAACAATTTTAATGTTATCAATAAATTTCTCAAAATGAAAAACTTGTAATTTTAACGCAAATTTAATTATTATAAATAATACAACAAGTAATTTCAATCATTTTTCAATTTTGATCAAATTTGAAATTATTTATCACATTTCAATCAATAATTCGTTAATTTTTAATAAAATTTTAAGGTGAATAATAATGTTATCCATGATTTTTAAGGAAGAGACTTTGTTATAATTTTTTAAATAAATTTAATGATTGTATGAAAAAGAAAAGATAATTTTTTTTTTTAAATCATTTTTCAACTTTTGTCAAATTTGAAATCATCTTATCGCATATTCAATCAATATTTCATTAATTTTTCTGCATCAAATATTATCAATTGATAAAATTATCAATGAATGATACGATCATCAATGATAAATAGTTGCAATTTTGAAAATGACAATGATCTTTCAGCGAAAGTAGACCTTCAATCTTAGACAATGTCAATTCTTTCGAACGAGAAATTCAAACTATTGTTTGAACAAATATTTGTTGATTTAAAATCAATTAAAAATATTAAAACTATTAAATTATCAAAAATATGATAACGTGGGGATGGTAGGTGGGGGGCGAAGAGTTGATTATTGTGAGAAATTTTTAAAATGAAATAATTCAACAGTACGATTAATTAAATCGAAACTATAAGGATGATGATGAACTGATAAAATGAAATTATCATGAAAAGACCTAATTGTATGTACGATTAATGATGAGAAGAGATAAGATTGCAAAATTAGTATTGCGGAAGATAGCGAGAGATAAAAGAAAAGAAGATGAGAAATAGAGAAATACTGATATGATAATGATAAATGAAGAAATTTGGAAGAATATGATAGATTTGTGAATTCGCAACAGCACACTTTTCGAATTTCCATTTTCTTGATGATGATTAAACCAATTTGCAACCCTAATAACAAATCTATATGATCAACTGATTAATGCTACTACAAATAATGTAATTGATGATAAGAATGATAACGATGATGATGATGATGATAATGATGATGGCAATGATAATGAAAATTTTCTTAATAATTTAGCATTGCGATAGATAGATAGAAATAGTTCATGAAATTTGATCAATTGGATATTTTGTAACTATACGATTTTATAATAAATACGGAAGAATTTGAATGATTTATTGAAAAATTTCGTCAATGATATGCGAAAAATGAATTGAATTGAATTGAAATGAATTGAATCGAAATGGAAAAAAAAAAAAAAAAAACTAGAAATTGTGAAAAGATGAAAAATGTATCAAATGGAAGAAAGAAAGAAAGAAATTGAGAGGAAATAACTATTGTAAAATTTTTGAAACTATATGATGAATAGATGCGAAAAGTTTGCAAAAATAGGCAAAAGTGAAATTAGTAGAAATGATTGATAAATGAATTAAAATATTTTCAAGAACAAAATTTTTTTTTTTTTTTTGTTTCGAGAATTTAGAAAGGCAATTTATAATACAAATGAAAAAATCCAGTACTTCTAACATTTATAAATTAATTAGATAAGATAATTAGGCTTAAAAATCCAGTATTTTAATCATTTATAAATTAATTAGACATGCTAATTAAGTTAAAAATCCAGTGTTTCTTACACTTTTTAATTAATTAAGAACAGTTAAAAATACTGAACTTTTCTTTTTTAAATTTATATTATTGTAATTTGAAAATTTTGTGATACAATATAAAGCATTTATTTCATATTTAACATTCTTTACTAATTTATTTAAATAATTAAGTTGATTATTTATAATTAATTTTAAAATTATGATAGAAAATCATATTTTATTTATAGTATGAATGTTAATACTATTATTATTATTTAAAATTGATTATTTATAAATAGTAATCATAAATAATAATAATAAAATTAAACATAACATTTCAAAATTATTGTAATATTAACAAAATAAGAAATTTTTGCATTTTTTTAAAATTTTATCATCATTTTTGTAGAAAATAACAAATAACTATTTTCTACAAGAAAAAAAAAGAAAAAAATGTTGTGTTTAATTTTTTTTTCAAAGAGTAAAAAATATTAATTATAATGAAAGAAAAAAAATTGTAGAGAAATTTTTTGAATTTTTGAATAAAAATTTGATTAACTTTTACAAGTTTTGAATAATAATTCGATAGAATTATAAAAAATAGGAAAACTTTATTAATTAATAAATTATAATTTTATACCTAAATTAATATGAAATAAATTATTTTATGTTTCACATAATATTGTCACAAATGAATTTAAATATATTTAACGAAATCAAATAAACACAAATTTCTTTCGTAAAAAAATATATCAAGTGTTGCTGTGTATAAAATTTTATAAATGATAGTGTTTGAAAAATATGAAAAAATAAAAATTTCAATATAGTACTTGCAAAATTTGGATTTTTTCAAAAAATTTAAATTCAATTTCTTGATCATATAAAAAGACAGTAAAAAAAGAAATGAAAAAACGAAAAATAATTATTGATTTTCATAATTCCCACAATATTTTGATCATTTTTTATTCAAATATTTTAAATCTTAAATTATCGATTTATTACCATAATTTTTAATTATTCTCTCGTAAAAATATTTTCGATTACATTCATGATTTAGGCAAAATTACGTGAACGAAAATGACAGCTAAATTTATTCAATTTTAAATTTATCGTATTAAATTAACGGATTTATTTTCATTCAATTTTCAATCAAATAAATACGTTTACTTTTTTAAATTTTCGAAAACGAGATAATTTTTATGTCTTGAAAATGGAATTTAATAAATCATTTTTCGTTTCCTTTTTTTTTTTTTTTCTTTTTATTTAAATGAAAAATGACAGGAAATATCATTTATCGGAAATACATAAATTATAAATCAATATGTAATGGAATACAAATTTGATAGAATTGGTCACCACGGTAACCATTTATAAATAACGAAATGATTCGTTTAGCAACCATTTTACTTTTTCCCTACTATTTTTGCAATTTAATTTTAACTTTAAATTATATATTTGTGATAAGATATTCTGTGATTTTATCAATTTTAATCAATAATATTTCTGATCACATATGATATGATATTATGTGATTTCATTCAATCTAATCAATAATATTTCTATGTGAAATTTATTCAATTAAATTTGATTGATAATATTTCTACGTTATTTTGACATAAATTATCTAATTTGATTATTAAGTATTTCTATGTGCATTAATTTTGCCGTAAGTTGTCAAATTTAATGTAAATTTTTTTCCAAACTATTCGATCTAATAGTATATTTGATAATAATTTTAACATTAATTATTAAAATTTGGTCAGACATATATTTTGACATTAATTATTCAAATTTGATTAGTAATATATTTGAGTGTAAATTTTGATGTTAATTACTGAAATCTGATCCGTAATGTTATAAATATTTAATTTTAATTTTAATTATTTTAAGACATTGTAAAATTTCATATTTCTAATTTATGTCTCATTGTATATTCAATTAAAATTTAGTCAAATGAAATTTAAAAAATTAAAATTTATTCTTTCGTCATATTTGAAGATAAGGCGTTTAAAATATTTTGTATTCGTTTTTTTTTTTTCTTTTTATCTTCCAGAATTGATAATTTTCCAGATTATTTTTCTTTCACTCCTCAAAAAAAAAAAAATGAAAGAATTTTCCAATTTCATTTTTTTAACCTGAATTTAAAAAAACAACCTTCACAAATTAATTTTATATAAGTAGCAAAAAAAACAAAGTTCTTAGATGAAAAAGCTTCTAATTTTTAAATTATTTTTCTTCCACTTTTCAAAAAATGATAGTTTTCCAATTTCATTTCGTTAATCTGAACTCAGCAAAAAACTTTTAAAAATTAATTTAAGTAGCAGGGAAAATTGTTTAGACGAAAAGACTTTCTAACCATTATAGTAAATAATCCTTACAAAATCTTTGCTTTCAGCTTATCTGATAATTATAATTATGAAATCGAAATTTTAAAAATTTCCCTTATCCATTTCATCAAAAAATCGCTTATTTTGATAATTACATCGTCTTACGTGCATTATCCTATGCTTCGCAACTAGTTTTGATAATTACGTCGTCTTACGTGCATTATCCTATGCTTCGCAACTAGTTTTGATAATTACGTCGTTCTACGTGCAACTAGTTTTGATAATTACATCGTTTTACGTGCATTATCCTATGCTTCGCAACTAGTTTTGATAATTACGTCGTTTTACGTGCATCATCCTATGCTTCGCAACTAATTATCAAAATCATTTTTTAATTTTTTGATGTTTTTTCTCTTCTTTTTTTTTTAGGTAAGATTAGTGAAATTTTACCTGCAGGAATTAATAGCAATGTTGGAAGAAATGGAACGAGCTTTAAATACTACTGATCAATTCTTGGATACCGTTTTACAGGTTAACCGATTTATTGTCCACGAATATCTTACGATCATAATTTTTAGTTCGTAAATTTTTGATCAAACCTTAACAAGTTCAGTTATTCAAATTTTGTCGAATCATTTTAACTTTGCAAGTTCAAAAATTAATTAATATCGTTTTTCTTTCCCTTATTAATTAAAAAAAAAAAAAAAAAAAAAGAAAAAAAAGCACAATTACGCATTGATAAGAAAGCATATAAATTAGATGATTATTAGATAAGATAATAAATTTCATAAATAATCAACAAATTATTACTGAATTAAATTGAAATTATCAATCAAAACTTTTTCCCTAATTTTTGAACTTGCAAAGTTAAAATTTATTAAATTTGTTAAAATTTTCATTAAAAAAACATTTATTTAGTTTGTTATTCTATCTAATAATCATCTAAATATGATAATTATTAAATAAAATAACAAACTTAAGAAACTTTGCAATTATCAGAAGACAAATTGAAGAAAAACATAAAATTTCGAAAAAAAAAGTGCGAATTTTCCTATTTGATAATCATTTAATTTGCTAATTATTAGATGGGATAGCAAAGCTAACAAAACCTTAAACTTTACAGCTATTAAAACATAAATTAAAAAACATGCAAAATTGAAAAAAACAAGTAAATTTGAAAATTTTAGGATAAAAATCGTTTGCAAGATCCAAATTTTATGATGTATTTGATGCGTGTACGACAAAAACATAAAAAAACATTTGCGATAATTGATGAATTGTATGATTTATCATTCTCATCCAGATCTACTGAATCATTCAAAATTTTCCAAACTGATATGATTGATCAAAAGCATTGTGAGTATAATTTTTACATCTATCATTAAATTTAAAATTTCTTAGAAATAATTAAAATTCATTAATATTTTTTTTTTTTTTTTTTGAAATTAATCAGCAATAAAAACAGGTAATGTTAATGGACTGATAATTTGAATATTTCAATTCTAGTTTACTTTCAATATAATATTTAATATAATTCTTTTAAAATATAATATTTTTTAATATAATTTTTAAAGGTATTCTAAAAAAATGAAAAAATGAAATTTTAATTTTTTTTTTTCTTCTTAAGAGAAAGGAAGAATGGATTAAAAAGAGGTAATAAAGTTTTAGTAGATTTTGATAATGATCTTGAAAAAAAAAAATGATTAAAATTTCCTTTAATTTTTTCTAAATCATTTTTTTGAATTTGACATTTTATGCATAATAAATGAATAGAAATTTCAAAAAAATAGAAAAAAAAAAAGGAAAAAGAGCTTTTTTAAGCTATATAAATTGAAAAAGAATTCGTAATATTATATTTTATACTTTATTACACTAATTATTATCATTGATTGTCGTCCTGTTATCATTATCATTGATAGTTATCACTAATAACTACATTCTGTTACAATTTACTATTATTCTATATTCTGCCATAATTCGCTCTATTATTATTTATTATAAATTATCATTATTTATGCTTGCTTATACTTATTTTTTATATTTATTTGTATTTATATTCTTATTAAATATTATATTTTATATTATATTCGTTATATTATATTTGTATTTATATTATTATTATGTATTTATGTATTATATTAAAATATTATTCATCATATTATTATAAAATTTATAGTGCAATATTTGTATTAATTAAAGTATATTATTATGCTAACATTTATATTTATTATATATTATATTCTTAAGTTATTCAGTATTATATTATTCTATATTATAATATTTTTATCCATGTTTGCTTATTTCATATTTTTTTGTTTTTTTAATATTTTAAATTTGCATTTATATTGCTATAATTAATATATGATCTGTTGTAATATTTATATTTAATAATTGAATTTACACTTAATTTATTTATATTTATTTCTGTATTTTGTGATTATATTTATGGTATTATATTATTTATACTATCACTTATCATGCTATTATCAGTTGCTTTCACATTTCATTATCAATTAAAGTTTTATCAAATTCATGTAATTCGATTCACGTAGATGACGAAAATGACGTTTGGATTGTTGATGATGAACGCAAAAGGTCACGTTCAATGCAATCATTGGTGCAAACTCAAAATCATCAATGGTGTAATGAACAAAGATTTCATTACGCTGACCAATGGTCATCACAAATTTCTGGCAATATTAGTAATATTAAAAAATCGCAAATGTAATTAATTAATTAATTAATAAAAAGCACTTTTTTTTCGTATAAATTTTTACGAATTTATTCATTAATTCATTTATTAAATGCATGAAGAAATGACAATTTTAGGATCAAAATTTCAAATTTCATTTTCATCCATCATTTTAAGTAAAATTTTTGATTAATTATTTTCCTAAGAGATTGTTTCTAAGAGATAAAAAAAAAAAAAAAGGAAGAAAAAAAGGAAAAAGAAAGAAAAGACTTATCTTTGCTTAATTTGAATATTTAGAAGAAATAATACAAAATCAATTCGAGCATCATATTCACGGCGATTTATGCTTGAATTAATGGAAAAGAAGAAGAATGAAGAAATTGAAGAAAAGAAAAAAATAGCATTTCTTCGGTATAAATTTTCTATTGAAATTCTAAAGAATTTTAAGAATTTTATTAAAACAAAAAAAAAAAAAGAAAGAAAATTCTTTTACATTTTAGAAGATTTCATCAAAAAAAAAAAAAAAAAAAAAAAGAAAGAATTCTTTTCAATGATATTATATAAATCGCATTAATTAATGAATATATTAGAACAATGAATTAATTATTGATTTAGTTAAAAGTAAAAAATTAAATGAAATTACTGAATTCACCTTTCATTAGAAAAATAGAGCATGAAAGGATACCATAATTTGCATATGAATCATTAAATTACAGTATATTTTACAGTATACTTTGTAAATTACAGTATACATTTTATATTTTTAATATTTGTATTTTAGAATCAATTACATTTACCTGTATTACAGAAATAGAGCAGGAAAAGTACCACAATCAACATATGAACCACGTTATCAACAATTATGCGAAAAAGAAGAACAAGTATTCTTCTTGCGATTTCTTATTTCTATTCGAAAATGTATTATACGAATCAAAGAATTAATTTATATAATTTTTAATTGAAAATTGATTAACTTAAATTCATCAGTTAAGTAATGATAATGAATGATGATTTATAAGGATAATTTCAATGCAAGGAACAATGAACTTTAACTTTGTTAATTCGAATCATTATTGCAATTTTGATTTAAAAAATTTAAAATCAAAATTAAACACATTATCAGTTGATGATTTCAGTAAATTTGTAATTAAAAAAAAAATTTCGCAAAAATTAGGCGCGTAAAATGCGACATCAGAAGGCTGTGGAAATGTTGAAAAAAGTACGTTTTCCACGAACGGTTGCGAAATTTGAATCGGAAAATCTTCATCTACGACGTTGTATCAGTGCGGAAGCATTCGATTGGAAGAAACGTGAAACGTTTAAAGCAAAAGACGTTCCGCTTAGTGTTTACGTACCGCCGTATAAAAATGAAATTGAAGCGTGTAAAAGGGCACGTCGGAAGACGGAACGTGTAGCTGAATTGATTCGAACAAGTCGAGCACCACCTGGACTTGAGGTTTCTTGGATTTTATCATCAATTTTATCATTAATACCAATTTTTCGAGCACCACCTGGACTTGAAGTATTTTGGATTTTATCATCAATTTTATCATTAATGTTAATTTTTATCAAAATTCTGAGCTTTTCATTGCGAACTATAGCTACAAGATAATTTTATAGTTGAAATTAAAAAGTAGCGAAAAAAGAATTGAAAAACAAAAATTTTAAATTAGCATTTTAATAGTTGTTAAATAAATTGCAAATATTATCAATATGTTTAGTAATTATTCGATTAATAAATTATAGGAAAAGGAAAGAAATTGAAATGAAAAATGAAAAGTTTCTATTTACGATTTTTTTTCATTTCATATTATTAGTTTTTAATTTTTTGATTAGATATTAAATAATTATTAAATTATCGAAATGCTTGAGCTTAACAAATTTTAATTTGCTAAAATAATATGAATGATAAAAAGAGAATTGAAAAATTGCTGAAAACTTCTGTCTAACTTAATAAATTACAAAAAAATAAATAAATTAATGAGCATTTTACAATAAAGATGAATGAAAGAAAAGAAAAGAACAAATTTCCTGTCTTTGATAATTAATTATTTATCATAATTAATTAATTAAAGGTAAAATTATCAAAAAGCTAAGGAAAAATATTAATTATATATGTGAATCCGCAAATATTAATATTAGATCTATTTAATTTACTAATCATAAGTATAAAGCGTAATATAGCATAAAACATAAATTTAATAATTTTTTTCAAATCCTTTCAATTAATAGAAAATTTGAAATGATTAATTATTATTAGTAGTAATTAAATTATTAAATTTGAATTAATTAAAATTATAATTATAGAAGCATGCAATACAATCAAAGGTGCAACATCGTCTACGACATGCAAAATATTGCACCGATCAAGAACCGAAACGTAATATTTGTTATTCACGAACTGTATGTAAAATTTTTGTACTTTTTTAATTGTAATTAATAAAAAATTAATATTGATTCATTAAATTTGAAAAAAAATTCAAGATAATTAAATGATTTTTTAAAAAAGTCGAAAAGCAAAAATTTTTTAAAAAAGAAAAATAAATTTTTTTTGATGAATAAAAATCGTGTTGCATTTTAATTATTATTAGCAAAAATTCGAACAAAATTGCTAGTATTGAAATTTAATAATTTTAATTTATACTTTTTTTTTATTGCAATAAAATTAATCCCTAGTTCTATGTTACCTAAAATTTAATTTTAAGCAAAAATTAATTAATTAATTGTAAGAAATTAAGATGTGAAAATAATCCAGTAAGAAGTAAATGTTAAAATTCTCAACAAAATTCTTTTTTATTCAAATTTTTCACTTTTTTTTTCGGAACAAATTTTTGATTCCATTTTAATACGAAAAATTGGTGAATAATAAAGAAATGCAATTTCATTTCGTAAATTGGAATTAATTATCTTCTTGTTCTTGTTTATTATCATTCCGTTTATTATCACTAATAAATGAAATTAACCCTAATTTTATCAGAATAATTATCATGCAATAAAATACACAATCGTATACAAATCTTCATATCATTTAAATTATAATTAGGTTATCTTATAATCGAGTGTTTTGCATTTTATGATAATTTTTTATCCTTAAATTATTTAATTTTAGGTACCAAATTTTAAAAAATTACACGAAAAATTGTTAAATAGATTAGAAAAAGCTACAGAAAATCGTCCTGTAACTGTTGTAACACCATTTTATTTTCAAACTGATGAACGAACACATCATAAAGTTTGTTTTTCTTTTTTTTTTTTTTTTTTTTTAAATTTTCACTTTTATTATCAATTTTTGAAATGATTCATTGGCTTATTATATTTACTTTAGCTCAGACATAATATATTTGAATAAAAATAATATCATCATTTATTTATTTAATATACAAAATAAGTTGCAATAATATTTCAGGTTGAATAATTAAAAAAAAAAAAAAAAAAAACGAAATTTTGTTTTTAATTTTTTTTTTTTTTTTTTTTGCATAAAAATTTGAATAACCATCTGTATTTGCTAGTTATCGATTATATTATAATTTATATTATGCATCGAAAAATTTAAATTTTATCCTAAAAAAAATTAAGTTTGAAAAGAATTCTTTTTTTTTTTCTAGTGTAAACATGAGAATTTAATGCCAAAAATACATCGTCGTAGCTATTCGATGAATAATTTACGTGAATATAATGGACCTGGAATACGTCTGAATCATGCGTCATTGTTACGTAATGAAGCTAATCGGTAAAATTTTTCTATATCTTAAGTAAAAATAAAGATTTGATTCGGAAGATATTTCCTTTTTTTTTTTTTTTTTTCTGGCAATAAAAGTTACAAATAAAAGTTTCGAAAAAGTAATTTCGAAACTTTTTTTTTTTTTTAAATAAAAATTAAGTTCTTTATAATTATTGGCAAATAAATTATTATCTTCTGATTTGCATAAATAAAATTGAAACATTTATACAAATATATAAGTAAATATTGATATACGTGTGCTAATTTTTACGTGTGTATGACGTATGATTATTTAATTCTATTATGGAAAGCATATCAAATAGCAACTTACGTATGTTCACGTATATGACGTGACATTTGTGACTGATACTTACGTGATTGATGTGCTAACATGATGATAATATATAAGACGATATTTTCTATACGTTATTTTTAATATTATATAAAAATATCATTACTTTTCATTACTTTTTTTTAAATTTCATTTCTAATTTTCTTTAATTCATTTTTTTTTTCTCATTTGCTTTACTTCATTTATTTTTTACTCAAAAAAAAAAAAATACTTCAACATATTGTAAGTTTTACGTGAAGATTTTACGTATAAAAAAACTTTAAAATATTTATGCTGCATTACTGGTAAATAATACAATGAAACCATTTTCAAATTTTTTATAATGATAATTAATTAATTGATAATAATAATAATAATAATAATAATAATAATAATAATAATAATAATAATAATAATAATAATAATAATAATAATAATGACAATTTATGATGATGATAAAAGTAATAAATAATGATAATATTAATGATAATTATGATAATTTATAAGAAACAGGAATAATAATAGAACTGAATTGTTTCTTTGCTTGAAGTATTTCTTTATTTTGAAGAATTCGTGCTCAAAAAATGGAAATTGAACAAAATTGTTCAAAAAAATTTTGGGAATTAATGAGAAAACGTGGTGAATTGGCACGTATAAAATTGAAGCAAAAAATATCAACTGAAATGACAACAATATGTGATATTCAACGTAGACTAAAGGAAAAAAAGTAGGTTTAATTTTTTTTTTTTCTTTTTTCTTATAATTGAAATAGATTGTGATAGAAAAAAAAAAAAAAAAAAAGATTAAGATTTGTTATAAGATTTTGGCGGGAGAATTTTGAAATCACCATCAATGTAAGATTCTGATGGAAAGATTCTGAAATTTGCAATCAATGTAAAAATTTTGAAATTGTCACTAATGCAACAAAAATTTTTTGTAGAATTTGCATTTTATGTAAAATTTTTCGAAATAAACGATTTTTTTGTAAGAGAATATACTTTTTTTACTTGGAAAAAAAATGGTTTTTTTTTTTTTAATTTTAAGAATTACATTCGATTATTTTAAATAAAATAAATTATAGAGCAATTTAAATTGATCAAGAAATGAATTATAGTAAATAAATATTTGAAAAAAATAATAAAATTAATTATTTTGTAATTACATATTGGCATCAAATCATGTAATTAGTAGAAGAATAGGAAGGTAGCAATAAGGTAATTTGATTAATCTTGACATTTGATCAATCAATTTTGCTGAAAATAAAAAAAAAAAAAATTGAGCTACCAAAACCTGATCAATCAATTCTGATGAAAAATAAAAAACGGACAAATTAAAATTACTTTAAAAAAAAAATAACATCTATAGATGTATGACAGATAAATAATAATAAGATATTCATTACTGATAATTAATCAATCAATTCTGATGTAAAAACAAAAAAAAAATCGAGAATATCAAGACAATTTCAAAAAAAAAAAAAAAAAAAAGCAAGAAAAATAACATCTGTCGGAATTATCACAAAAAAATTGAGAATTATTTCTAATACTTTACATTAAATTATAAAATTACTACTATATTTGTCGATTTCTTACTATTTATTAAATGAAGTAAATGAAATCATATTTCATTCATTTAACTTGAGAATGTTTTTTTTTTTTTTTTTTTTAATAAATTCAAGAATTGCAATTTGCACGTATGATTTTTTTTTGATTTTTCATAAATGAACGTAAAAAAGGAAAAAAAAAAGTTTTTTTTTATAAAAAATTCTTTAAATTATAGGACAAAACAACAAGAACGAGCAGATGAATATCGTAATGAATTAGAAGCAATGAAACGGCGAGTTCAATCACGTGCACTTATTATTGAACAACAAGAAATGCTAATTAAAATGCAACGGTAATTTTGCAAATTTATCGTTATTTACTTATTTACATAGTTATTTACTTATCTATTATTTACATAGTAAGTTATTTACATAGTTATTTACTTATCTATTATTTACATAGTAACAATTATTTTTTTTTTTTTTTATCTATAACAATAATCAGTTTTTTAGTTATAATAAAAATTATTATCAAAATTTATTTGTTAATTAAATCATTTTTGCAAAAATATTGTTAGTTAATTTTATATAATAAAAGTAAAAATGCAATTGCTAATACAATAAGAGAGATTAGATTGCATAGAATAAATGATATCAATTGATAATTAATAGAAAATTAAAATATTTCACATTTGAAATATTTTCAATAAATTTTGCTATCCGCATTTTGAATAATTTCGAAATGTAATTATTTTTTCATTATTTTTTTTTGGTCGCTAATTACATTAATTAATAGGAAATAAAGAATGTAATTAATTATCGATAACAATTGCTAATTTTAATTGTTAATTACATTAATTATCAGGAAAAATAATTGTTGTTAATAATTGCTATAGAAATAGTGTGATTTGTCAGTAATGAAGTTTGATTAAAGTGCTTGTTGCGTGACCTTTTTGACGTTTAAAAAAAAATCTTTATTAATATTGCTTTTTGCGTGACCTTTTTGACGTCTATATTTTATGGATAATGACCTGTTCAGAAAGATGAAGTAAAAGATCATTCAAATAAATCATTTCTTAGGGTAATGTTTATTTTAATGAAATAATTAGCTAATTAGTTCAACAAAAAAAAAAAATATTTTTTTCTTAATTACTAAATTTTAATTTGTTTTTAATCTTTCGGCATTATATTATCAATTTTTCTGAAATGATCAAATTTAAGATTTGAACGGAAATACAAAGAAACTGTAGCAGGAATACGAAATAAAACACGAAAAATTAATATCAAAAATCAATATTCAAAAAGATTGAAAGGAAAAATGATGATGATCAATTCTGATCAGCAAACAATGATGATTTCTGCGTTCGATCAGAGTGATAATGAAATGGTATGTCTATCTCCGAATATTATTTTATATCAACTTGAAATAATATAAAATTTTAACTATAATTTCAAATTTTCAACATTTTTTTTTTTTTGAGATTTTGCTAAAAATTTTAAACGAAATCAATGTAGGGATAAATTTTGTATCAGTGATCAATTTGAATTTCGATTAATCCAAAAAAATTTAAAATTGAAAACAAATATGGTTTAAGATAGTTTTAATATTATGTTATACTTTCTCTTCAAATATTTTATTTCTTATTTTTTAATTTTAAAAATTTTCAAACTTCATGTTAAGATTAATGATTTTGTATTTTCATATTTTTAGCAAACTTCGAAAATGCATACCAATAGCAATAATTTATTCATATCGGATAACGAAGATAAGGAAAAAGGAGCAGAATATATTAACGAAGATTATGATAAAGATGATCGTAATAATGATAATGATAATGATAGTGATTGCAATGATATTGGTTATGATGATGATGATTTTGGTGAAGATAATGATAGTGATGATGATGATGATAGTGATGATGATAAGGAAAGTGAAAGCGAAAAGGATGATTTTGATGGAGCTTTCACATCTGAATCAAAGAATAGTGAAAGTTCATCGGAGAATTAGAAATTTAGTTTTTTTGGAAAAAATAAAAAAGAATTATTTGATTACATTTAAATTCATTTGCATAAAGATAGAAAAGCATATAAATTTCCTATATTCATCAATTAATTTATTGTGAAATTTTTAATTTTCAAACTTTCAAATATTCAAATATTTAATTCTAAAACTTTCAAATATTTTGAAGAGAATGTAATATTGCAATATATTTAATGCAAAGATGCTCTTTGGTTGTCAAATAAGAATTCATTTAAAATTTAAAAAAAAAAAAATTTTAATTTATTACATTTAAAATATTCCAATTAATGTTGATGAAAATGTTAAATTTATTAATTGACAGTGCCATAGAGACCAGTTATGCATTTTGTAAGAAATAAAAATTTTTGCCATTTTTATCTGCAAATTGATATTTTTATTTATTTGAAATTTGTAATTATAAATATCTAATTTTCGTCCAAATTTGATTTCAAATGTCTTTAAAAAAAAAAAAAAAAAAAAAAAAAAAAAAAAATTGATGAGATTTGGTGTTTTGCGAAACTTTGTTTTTTTTGTGTAAAAATTTTTTTCCCAATCAAATTATCCATAAATTTCATTACAGCCATTATTAGACTAAAATTATTTTCGATTTTTTTTTCGCCTTAGAAATTGTTCCGAAACTATCTTATCCTATTGGTATTGCTATTAGGAAAAGAAAAAAAAAAAAGAAAAAAGATTTCATAAAATTTTGTTCATCTAATAAAAAAACTGAAATATGAAAATATTTTCATATTACGATTAATAAAAAAAAAAAAAAAAGAAAATAATTTTAAAAAGACAGAAAAATTTGTCAATGGGATAAAATTTTTTCAAAGGAAAAATCAATATCATCAAGATAGGATCATTGAATACTTCTTGAAAACTAAAAGAAATTTAAATTTTTATGAAATAGAATTATTTTTACAATCAATGCCACCTATTTGCTGTATATGAGTAAGTCAATTCAAAAAATTTGAAAAAAAAAAATATTATGTTTTCGCAAAAAAAAAAAAAAAAAAAAAAAAAAAAAAAAAAAAC
>JAOVVO010000870.1:0-30795 GCA_028564675.1 Onchocerca lupi | reverse complement strand
TATATATATAGTTAATAAATTGATACAATAATATTCGCATGATCAAAGGAAGAGAAAAAAAGAAATTCCATCAAAAATCAAGATTATAAATTGAAATTTTGATTATTTTGATAGTTTTGAAATGAATATGAAAGAATATGAAACAGGTAAGAGTGAAAAATTTTTACCAGGACAATTGTACTCATCACTATAATCACCGCAATCATTGATGCCATCACAATGAGCTGATTGTGATACACATTTACCATTTTGGCAGAAAAATGAGCCTAGAAAAATTTGACAAATATTGAAGCTTATCTTTTGATAAAATTATTCTATTCAAATAAAGCAAATCGATTTTTATAAAAATTGTCAAGTCAAATTAACAAATTCCTTTTATGATTAAAGATTATTTCGATAATTAATTATCGAATATTTTCCTTGTTACGAATATTATCCTTGTTAGTGTATATGGGAAATATTGGTGTATTAGTCTCTTGAAAAAAGCCTATGAAATTGATTATCCTCCTGTTCCGCATTTCTGGATATGCTATCCGATTCTATGTGATATTATTTACTGTAATTGATTTAGTGATTTTTCTTTCTTTTTTTTTCCTATTTTTTTAATATGGAAACAAGATGAAATGCAAAAAAAAAAAAAAGGATAAAGGAAATTTACTGTAACTGATCCAATTGTATGCAATATCATTCAAGTTACTGTAATTGAAATATATTACCGTCTTCTCTCTTGTTTCCTTTATTATTTTCCTCCTTTGTTACGCCTATTTTTCCTTTTTCCTCTTTCTTCTACTTATTAAATTGATCAACAAACATATTGGTTTTTGTGAAAAATAAATTTCCTTTATCTATTAAATTTTAGAAAACTACAGTATTTTGCACATAAAAATTAAATTTTCAAGACTTTTGAATTGAAAATTCTTGCTTTTTATTCTAGCAGAAACTTTGAATTAAAAGGTCAAGTTATAAATTCTGAATCAAAAGGTTAAGTTGTAAATTTTGAATCAAAAGGTTAAGTTATAAATTTTGAATTAAAAAGTCAAGTTATAAATTTTGAATTAAAAGTCAAATTATAATTTAGCAATTTCCAATAACTTTTTTATCAACTTTAAAAATTCCAAATAAATTTGCATAAATGATTGCATTCGTAAATGAAAAAATATTTAATTTATCAAAAAAAAAAAAAATTTCTTAAAGAATATATCCTTCAAATAGTAACAATTGAATCAAAAAAAAAAAAAAAAAAAAAAAAAAAAAAAAAAAAAAGAAGGAAAAAAAGGAAAAATTATGGGATTTTTTAAATGTAAATCAATTTAAATTAAGAATGATGAAGATGAAGTTCCAATTTTTGCTCATTGCATTCTTTTTATTGTTTTAATCGGCGATTGGTACAAGAATGGAAGGACCTCGTACATATGCCAAGGTCATCTAAGTACCGCTATCGTTCCCATCTTACCTCATTTTCTTTTATTTGTACCTGAAATTCTCAATCTTTCATCTCTTCCATTCTTTCACCTCACCAATTTTCTCCATTTTAACTTACCTTTCATACAGGCAGGCAATATACATACAAATGGTAATAATGTGTTGCACATTTCTAAATTCCACCGTAGTCCATTAGTTGTTGTCGGGATTGATACCTATAAATTTGTTACATTTCTCGATTGTTATCATTCAAATTTAATTCAATTTATAAAACTTCAACTTTTATTTCAATCATTTAATGATTGAAATAATTTGCTAAAATTCCATTTCATTTAATCAATTATTTCCATCTAATTTTCCATTCTATTCATCATTTTACAAAATTAATTAATTGTTCCGGTTTATCTAACATTGAAATGGTTGATTTCTCTTTATCCATGCAAAATTTTTATCCTCATTTATGATAATATGATAAAATTTCTTACGGAACATTCTTCACCTAATTTCAATCGTTCTATTCCTTTTTTTTTTTTCTCTCTCTCTCTCTCTCTCTCTTCTCCCTTTCTCTCTTTCTCTATTTCATTTCAATTCTTTTTTTTTTTCGTTTTTAAACTTCAGTTAGTTTAAATGTACAAAATTGAAATTTTTCGCAAGAAAAAAAGAAAAAAAAAAGTAGAACAGAGTGAGTTAGAAATTCACTAGAATGATTGACTGAAAATTTACGACAAAAAATCTCATATATGTATATTTTTGGTTTGCCATTTTTTGCAACAAATTTTGGTTCCATTATTACGAAACAATTTTAGATCAAATAATATAGTTAAGAATAATACTTTTGTACAAGTTCCAGCTCTATAATCTGGTTGTCCATCATTCCAAAAACCAACATAACGAGATATTACAGTACCATCAGACCATAAAAAGTACGCATCTTCATCTTCAGTTTGTTGTGCAACAACACCTCCAAATAGCAAAAATTTAGCTTAAATTTCATAAATCTTTTTTTTTTGACAATAAATTATCAAAAAAAAGATTAATTTTGTTTTTTAGAAAATAATTCATACCAATCCAGAATTCATTGCGATTTATTGAAAAAATTTTCTGTTGCCGATTGATTAAACGATGCAAAAAGTTATTTTCTCCGAATGATTCGATGCGAGCAAGTTGACTTCCGTATCTGTTTTTCGTTTTTTTTTTTTTTAGAAATAAATATATCAGTAAAATAATATTATTTAAAAATTAAAATTAAAATAAATCATGTAAATTGAATAAATCTGCAAGCACTAAATTAAAATTTTGTTTTACCAAAAAAAAAAAAAAAAAATGTATTTAGCTAAAAAAAGAATCATAAAATTTATAAATTCATCATAAATTTGATATTTGTTTTTGTTTAAGAATTCAAAAGTTTTCAAACAAAGAAGAATTTTTTTTGTAATCAATATATTTCACAATTGTTAATTAATCCGGCCACTGCGAATTTCATTTAAAAAACATTCTTTCAAACTTGCTATCAACTAAAAGGTATGGTAGCTGTAAAAAAGAAAAAACAAAACATTTAAGAATAATTTAGCAATAATTCTCATATTCTCATTAGTGATAACAGCAATAATAATGATAATAAAAATATTAATAATAATAATAAACAATAATAAATAATGAATGGTAATGTTTCAAATTTTCAGATAATCCAAAGAACACATAACTGTTTAATGTCTAAAATTTTCGAATAACCCAAAGTGTGTATCAATTAATTAATTGATTAGTTAATACATTCATTTTACCTCGAACAAAATAACAATGCTTGTGGCCATGATCGTTCAATTGTATATACCCGAAAACATTTCGATCTGTACCTTTCCCATCCTTGTGCACAGTCTAAACCAATATCTGATACTGTGTATTTTGAATCAGTTACATTTTTCAAATCATTTTCCTGAAAAATCCTAACAAAAGTTTAAAATATTTTAAATATTAAATAATTCTAAGTGAAGAAAAGGCAAAAAAAGAAAAAAAATTCTGAAATATTTGAAATATCAAGTGTAATTGCATAATTTTGTTGCAATTTAACATCCTAAATTTTTGAATAGTCCAACATATGCATTAATTAATTAATAACATTCATTAATGCAAGCAATAGGAAAAATTTGTTGCTTTCTTTTTTTTTTTTCCTTTTTCTTTCAAAATCTAACTTGTTCAGTAATTGTAGTAGTAGTAGTAGTAATAGTAGTACTGATAACTGTAGCACTGATAATCGGTGATATCGAAACAACAGCAGCAATAGCAGCAGTATTATCCGTAAAAATTGTTGCAACTACCACATTTTGTTGGAGTAATAATAGTAGCAATATGAATGGTAATGATAATCGTGGTGATAGTAGTTGTTGCTGTCGTTTTTGTTGTATGACGGATAAGTGATAAGGTTGGAAAATTATCATGGTAAATGATAATGATAATAATATGTGGTTGAAGCGTACACATACACCACCCCACCGATGTAAATAAATGGACTGTGAATGACGCTAAACGTCAACTATCGTTCTTCAGGCTGTCTTACGGATTTTGCAATCAGGGCAAGACGAAGATGAGAGAAATAGTCCAGTTGACCTCATTAATTTGACCTTCCATCTGCTTCATTTCAACCTTCAAATAAATGAGAAAATGTGCCATCTTGTCTTTCCGTCAAAACTCTCACAATAACAATCATTACTAACTATAAATACCAACCTATTCCTTCATCCTTTCTTGCCACCTTTTTCCAATTCCTTTTTCCACTCTCTAATCTCCTCCCCTCCTTTTCTTCTCTTCCCCTTCTTTAGCTTTATCTTCTTCCGTTTTTACCTTTCCCTCTTCTTATTCCAATTATACTAAATTCCAAGTTATTCATGTCACTTTTCACTTCATATTTTCACAAAAATTTTCATTTTCACTATCCCATTTAGTCTGTTCATTATATCACTAATAATTTGAAGATTTGATATAATGATAAGAATGATGATGATAATAATGATAATGATTGATGCAAATAAAGACAAATACAGTATATCAAATAAATAGCCTTTCATTACGAAATTTTGATAATCTTTTCAACTTTCGATTTAATTTCTATAGACATTAATGCCTTTCCTATTGTATCCTTTCATCTTCCCTACAAAAAAAAAAAAAAAGATTTTATTCTTATTTTTTAATTTCTCAATGTGTATTCTAATCCATTTCATTAATATTCTATTTCAGATCTGAATGATTACAATCATTTCCGATCAGATTTTTTATTGTATGGAGAATGGAGATCGAAAATGAATTTTACCAAAATATATATCTGATAAAATTGCCATTTTTTCCTTCTTTTTTCTTTTTTTTTTTTTTTTTTTCAGAAATATCAGTTAACTTTGACAATTAACATGTTTATCGAAAATTCTTTGAATTATTCATTATTAAAATAGAATTCTAGTTTAGATAAACTTTCCATTACGTTTTAAAATTATGCGAAATTGTTGAGTTGGATCTTTTATTTTTTAAATTTTTCTAATTCATCTTTTGAATTAAGTCAAATTTATTTCGGATTTATTTCGGAATAATTTTCGGATTAACTCGGCCAGTATATAATAATGCACAGTATATTTCAAACATTTGAAAAGTAAAGTATCATTTAGTTGACAAGTTAATGACTATTTATATTCAAATTGAAATATTGGATTTTATGAATGAGTTATCTTGATCAATTAAATATCTGAATACAATTAAAAGTAATACAACTTATTTCAATTCTCTTTCAAATTTGTTTTTCCCGTAAATTTTTAAATGATTATATTGCTGGAAAGGAAAAACATTAATCATTTTCGAATATTAATTAGCCAAAGTTTCATTTATTGATCAAATTTAAAATTGCTTCCAAAAATCACAAGAAAGTAAGAAAGGTAATGCTAGATCATAATGTTAAAACGGTTTCATTTATGATGTTTATTGTTTTCATTTCCATTTAAGAAGATTTTACAAAATTATAAAAAAGTTTTTACCCTCTTTTCCTCTCTATTTATTAAATATAATAAAAATAACTAATCTGAAAAAAAAAAGCCGATATTGCTAATCTATATAAATAAAATCGAAACAAATAAATGCAAACAAATTTATAATCAATTTTTACTATTAATTAAAGTGAAAAAAGTGAAAAAATAGCAGAATTTGAAATGTATTTGAAAAAATATCAATATTGAAAATATGAAATGATTATTAATTGACAGATATGAAAAGGAAATTGAATATTTTGGGAAAGCATGATGGACAACTTAGATAACTTGCGCGAAATCTTCAATGCACGAATTAATAAGGACAATCAACAACAACAAATAATAAACGATAACAAATATTCATTTTCTAGAAATAAAGAATTTTCCTTGATCTTTTCTCTTAATTTA
Organism: Onchocerca lupi; assembly: GCA_028564675.1. Classification (NCBI taxonomy): domain Eukaryota; kingdom Metazoa; phylum Nematoda; class Chromadorea; order Rhabditida; family Onchocercidae; genus Onchocerca; species Onchocerca lupi. The sequence continues at coordinate 24,961 of JAOVVO010000870.1, read as the reverse complement.
ATTGATTTGTTCATTTTCAATTTCTTGATTTAATGTAAATTTCTTTAAAAATATCTTTTAAAATGCATAAATATTTCAATGAATTCAATTAATGACATTTAAATGAGAAAAAAAAAAAAAAAAGAATTTTAAAAACAATATACATACCATCCATACATCGCATGTATTGCTCGCCTAATTAATTGACCTGTCCAATTGGCCTACACTCTTATCTTTCTACACTAATTTAATCTTGTTTTTTGTTGTTATGGTATTTAAAAAAAAAAAAAAAAATTTCGAATCGATCAAATGATTTCAGGAAAAAAAAAGAAAGAAAGAAAAAATAATAAGTTTGAAGTATTATTTGAATTTTATTTATGAAAATACAGAAAAAACAAATGAAATAACTCAAATTCTAATGGAAGAATTGCAAAAATTTCTTCAATTATCCTTTTTCCCTTTCTCTCTCTCTCTCGCTCTCTCTCTAAAAGGGACGAAAGAGGATTACGGTGTCCATTGATGGAACAATTATAAAAGGGAAAAAATGAATTTATTACTGGCTAAGATTAGTTTATAAATTATGTTTGAAATATTTTATATGCAAATTGTAGCATTAAAAAATAATTATAAATTATGAAAAACATTTAATTTAACCATCAATTTTTATGATAAAATTATGACGATAAATTTGAAAAGTCAAAATTTTATTAAAAAATATGCAATTTTGATGTTTGTTTCTTATTGATCGATTAAATAATTTGCGAAATTTGGCCGATTTTGTTTTTTTTCATTTTTTTAATACGATGACTAATTTGGTAAGTAGTTAAGGTCTATGGTTAAAGCTGAATACAACTTCCGACGATCGGCAATTATCGGATTAAGGTAGAAAAATGGAAGAAAAAAAAAAGAATTACCAAAGATTTCTAAAAAAGTGACAGAATTATTGGTATGAATGATACATTTTTCGGTGACCTGAAATTATTCATTTGATAACATATCAATCAAAATTAATCAATCAAAATCAAATCAAGCATCATAAATAAATATGATTAAGGAATGAAGTAGTATTAGCTTGATTTACTTTCGCGCGAAACTTGTCGACTCTGTTGTTTAGCAATTGATATGCGACGATGGATGACCGATGACCGAGAGAAAAGTGTCCACTAACAAATTAGCACTTTTTAATTTGCCTTTCATCAATGCTAATTCTTTTCTTTTGAAGATTTCCACTAATATCTTCAACTATTGCCCTCTATTTGCCGAATATCATCATTACGATAGCTAATACATCATTGATTGATTAAATTGATTTAAATTTAATTAATTCTAAATTCATAAATTAAAAATTTCTAAGATTTAAATGATATTAAAATGGTGATATCATGATAACATTGTGATATTTTTCATATATCATCATCCTACAACTTCCTTTTATTTATTCCATTTCCTCGCTTTCGTTATCATTCAGAAATTATTTATCCTGAAATTTTAAACCTATTACTACTACTTTTGTATCGAAATGCAAATGTGAAACATTTTTAAAATATTACAAATAAATTTCGAATAATATTGATCAGATTATTTTAATCTTCAGGAAAATTTGAAAAATGGAATTTATTCATACATTTTAATTATTTATTTCTTAACTTATTTTTTATTTTTATTCAAAAATTTTCTCTATAAATAAGTAATACATTTCAAATTAGTTTAATTTAATGAAAACATAATGATATGAAACTTGCTGAAATTATGGTTGAAACGAAACGAAGTTGCTAAGTTTTTTTTCATCATTTAGTCACTAGTAGTCCAAAGATACAGTGTATGTTTCAGTGTATATTTCTATGTGTATATGTGGGTGTTTTTGATTTGTGATTCTTTTCAAAAGTTTTCTGTTAAGCTTATCGATATGCTTGTCAGGTGGTTGTTTTACAGTTTGACAAGTATATATTTCGAAATTTGTGGCACCTTAAATTGTTACAAATGTATCGCAAATACCGAAAATTCATCCTGTATTATGAAACCTATGCAACAATCTATCGATCATTGCAATGCTTCATTTTGTCAGGTTCCAATATTTCACTTTTTTCTTTTTTTTCTTAAAAAATTTTCTATAAGAGAAATTAATTGCGCTATTTTAAATTAATATATTGAAATATTGACTATTCAATAAATTTCTTTCTATTGTTAATGTCTCTACAGTAATTCGTTTTCATAGTTGCAATCATGCAACAACTCATAATTAAATGGAAACAAATTTCATAAATATCAACGCAATTCTTAAAAAATTTAATGAAATTTTAAAATTTACTTATTCATTCCGCAATACTCATATATTTAAATCTTAAACATAGCAAAATTAAGTCCTATAATTGCTTCTCCGGAAATTTTCTCTTTATTAATTGTTATTCGACAAATAATTAGATGTTTCAAATAATTTTTGTTAGGAAATGAAATTAATTATGGTAACACTTTTGTAATCTTATTAAAAAAGAAAAAACTTACTTTTATAGTTCGATAATTAAATTCTAATGATTTTATGAAACTAAAAATAGCAGCTAATAGACTAAATATGCTGGAATTATGCAATCAAATTTTTTTCTCGTAAGAAAAAAGCAAAACAAAATTTTTCATAACAGTCGACAAGCATATAAAGCTAAAAAATGCTTGAAATACTTAAAACTTAGGTGGGAACCTTCCCTTTTTACAATAATAATCATGTGAACATCAGACTTTATAGGTATGGAAATTGCAATCAGCTGTTAATAATCAGGTGTATATGTTCGAACGTAGCTGTAGTACAACATGTACTACAGGATGCATTACCTTATCTGATATGGCAAATAGGTTTATCAGGTATTATCCACTTTATTGATTAAAATTAGACTAAAACTTATCGAAAGAAAACAACAATCAATAATACATTCCAGTGCAACTAATCTTTTCATTTTAGTTGTTCATCATGTTGTCAAACGGATGGTTGTAATACGGATAATCGTGGAATACAATTGACATGTGTAGGGTCATTTTTACTGCACATTATAATGATCATTTTTTATCATATTATTAATGATATGTTTTTATAAAAAATTTATAATCAAACAAATGAAGGAGCAAGAAAGAAAAAAAAAAAAAGAAAATTACAACAAATTCCTAATATTGCAATAAATCCAGTTAGAAAAAAAAAGCAAAATTTGCAAAAGTATCAATAAATTTTGTTTTGCTAACATCCATTCTTTATAAATCTCTTCTCGATATCCTTTAACGAAAGATATGACATAAAATTTTAGAAAAATAGAAGAAAAAGAATCAAAATAAAGAGAATAAAGGAAATACTTGTTATTAAAGGATATCGAGTTATACCTATCACAATAAAGCGAAATAAATTTAGATGTGTCGATCATTTCTGAAAAATTAATAACGGAAATAACGTGGCTAACATTAGTCGTGGAAATACCTAATGAAATACTCTAGAATTTAGGAAGGAACTAACTAAATTCTTTGTCTACTTAACCTTAAGATACGCTAAATTTTAACGGCTAGTAATTCAAACTCATAGTTTCTTCTATCATTGTAAAATCCATCAACGTTAAAAATTTAAAATATGCCAGACAAGTCTATTAATTACATCTTGTTGCATTGAACAACTAAGAAAAATAAAAAATAACCCGCGAACATCGAATTATGACCATAAATTTAGTATAATAGATAAATGCTTCATTTCATGGATTGTTTCTGCACTGATGGCAATTCAATGTCCAAAAATGCATTCGGTATTTGAGAACCATAATATATTTTGTTGTTCATTGCAATTGCTTCAATTTTTTTCAGTTCCAGGAATTCCCTTAAATGAAAAGTTTTTATGTTCCAAAAATTTTTGTACTTCAAATTCATAACAGTAATGGTCATTAAAATTTCTATAAAGATGAAAAATAATGGCCCTTAAGAATAATGACATCCTTGATAACTTAATTTTCAAGTTTACACAGTTTTTTTTTGACCTTAAATTTAAACCGAATGTTAGCGAATATCTCAACACATACTTGGTTAATAGCATCTGGTTACCTTCCGCCTGTTTCTTCCTTGAATAAAATTCAGCATCAGCACGAGCAGTCGCTCGAGCTATATGACTCTCATCTGAAATTCGAAACAATTTAAAGTGAAGCTAACTATATTAAAGGACAATTTGGATGGAGAATTACGGTGAAAACCTTACCTTCCAACTGAGAAATCCTTTTCTGTGCTTCTTTTTCGGCTATATGTTGTTCGTAATGAATAGCTGCTACTTGAGCGGCTTTTTCAGCTTCTGAAATTTTTAAAAAATCAAACCACATTAGTTCAAATACACGAACTTCTAACTAGCACTTAATATTCATTTAACTTCTACTTTTTGAACCATGATATCTTTTTTACCAAGAAGACCTCATTCCTCATCTAGAGTATAAACAAATAACACTTTGCAATATTGCAATATTTTGGATTTTGCAGCAAACAGTATACAAGATAAAATGAATGGTAATCGATATAATCCAAGGATTTTGAATTCAGGCATTAGGAAATTAATTTAGTTTCAAAAAGGTGATGAAACAAATATAGGTTAAAATGAAACAACAAATTTACTTCAAATAGAAGAGAACAACAATACTACATGAGGCAACCAAGAATAAAAACAAAAAAAAAAAAAAGACAAGAGAAGCAGAAGCAATTAAACAACGAATAAAACAACATGACTTACCTATAACAGCTTTTTTGCGTTCCGTTTCAGCTTCTTTCTCAACCACTTTTTGATGCTGTATAGCTACAAGAAGTTTTGTTTTTTCAGCTTCCCTAAAATAAGCGAAATTTGAATTTATGAAAATAAAAGATGAAATAACAATTTTGTATCACGTTCATCTGATAGCACGATAGGATACATCATACAAACCTATGATGCGATATGAGACTTACGATGCCAATCATTAAACGGTTCCATATAATCTATTAATATATTGATACAAAATAAATACCAAAAGTCTAAACAGCAGATATTAATAGATTAAAGTTGAAAAAGGCATACATTTGCTCATAATTCTGTCGAATTGATTCGGGTATTTTAGGTTTTGTTACTCGGACTGCTTGCACAGAGAGACCTGGAGCCATTTTTATCAAGTCCTTTTGTAAAGCTGTTTTCAAATTTTCATCAATTTGATCTGAAAATAAAAAAATTGATAGCTCGAACTGAAAGGAATATCACCAGATTTATCAAAACTTGTCCGATCATCCAGTATAGTAGATTTCTTACACAGAAAAAGGAAACAAGAAAAAAGGAAAGATGTCATCAAAATAATGAACTGGCAATGATTTGATATATCTATATATACATACCAAAAAGATCGATATAGACTTCTTGAAGTGTATGGCTGCTACAAAACTGATTCACTTCATGGTGAACCTTGTTGAATATTAATGGCTTGTCGTAATCCACCGTATAATTTTTTACAATATCGTAAACTGTAATTTCAAAACTAAATAGCGATGGAAAAAAAATCAATGTTTACACTTAAAACTAACGGCAAAAAAAAGCTATAATTTAATAAGAGAAAGCTCAAACAAATCTACTAAGAAGTGATGATAAATCAGCAAAATTCCTTTACCACTTGATGCGGATAAAATATTCACAACTTCGATTCGATCAAAATAAATCATGACACCACCACTGAAATGAAAGTTCAAGTAAATTGAACTTGAAAACTTGAGAAAGAAAAAATCTTTCAAATTTGAAAAATTATCCAATTAGATTGGTCAACTATCACTGGTGGATAAAAGCAACCACAATTCATAAGCTTCTAGAAAAAAATAGCAACATTATCATCCAATTTTTCCGTTTAATTAATCTATCTATTAGTTAATATGATAGTAATTCGGACTTTTAATCAAAATTAATGCCTTCTTGATTAGCTTCCGAGAATATGCTTTGCTATCCTATGAATTTATCAGTAATGAAGAGAATAATCCATTATTGCTGGAACATCACGATGAAATGTTTATGACCGATTTAAAAAAAAAAGAATTTAAAACTTACCTTGTTCCACAAGGTACATTCTTAGCTTCATCAGTTTGTAAGGTCACCTGCACTGATTTATATGTTGTGAAGAACGGAAACATCAGATGGTATCCTGGTTGACTAACACGGCTTAATAGAGCACCACCCTTCAAGAATAAAATGCACAAATTCAATTTATACTTAAAAAAAAAAATACAACAAAAGTAATAGTAATAGTAGTATTTCGATGACAGTTCGAAAAAGAGAAGAAAAGGCAATTTTAATTTAGCATCAAAAAACTATAGAATTATGATAGTAAAGATACATACTCGATAATAAACTCCAACGTGTCCTTCCTCGATATGATGCAAAGCAAACGACATAAACAAAGCTATGGTTGCTCCAACTGATATTAGAGGCCATCCAGGTAACATACCTGAACTATACTGTTTTTTTTTTTTTTTTTTTTTTTTTTCATATCAACTCTCTAACTAATTAGTGGTCCAGCATGTCAATACATTTCCATGAATCGTCCTTGTACTGCTCATGATGTTATTCCAAAATTTCCTTTTTTCTCGCTTTCTTTCTCCTTTTCTTTTTGCTATTCTGCACTCGAATTCGACTTACATCGAATTAAATTTCAAATATTTAAATCCAAAATTCAAGATTTTACAGGATTCAGAAAAATCTTCCATCCAGAACCATTGACTTCAACATTTATGGATCAAAAATCCATTATTGAAGCCTAAAAGGGCGATCAATGATATTCACAAAACATTCAAGAAACAGATATATAGAAATAATTTATTGGATTCAATAGAATAATTGTACAACAAATTTGAGAATTACACGAGGTCGTAAATTTGATATATCGCCTGATTTACAATCAAATTGCTTCGACATTGGACCACGATGAGTTGTTGCAGCTGTCAATAAATCGGCCATTGCAATTCTACTGCTACCTGGAAATTTCAAAATATACTAATGGATGGAAATATTAAACTTTCATTTCCAAGCCTTTAATATGAAAATATTTGAAATTTTACGCTAATTCGAAAAAGTTTCGAAAAAATCCAAAAGTTCTTCGTTTCAAAAGACTTCATGAAGACAGTCAACGTGTTCAAAAAAATGACAAGCAAAAGGTGCCATGCGCAATATATGAAAATGGTCAACGAATCTGCAAGAATTGTTGCTATGTAAGGTAACGAAATCGTTCGTTACGATGGATTAATCGAACGGTTAAAACAATGGGGAAAATGGGCAAAATAAGCAAGAAAATATAAATTGTATCCTTAACGACAAGAACTGGTTTAAACATGAAAGCAAGCAATAGCTACATAAAATATATCTTTCAGCTTTGATTGAATCATGCCAAACATGCCTGCACAAAGATCTGGCGAAAAGAATCGATTGAGAAAAATTGCTACTTCAAAAAAATCATCATAAGCAGTTTTATAGATAGGCAGCTGTGTGGTACAAAGGTGCTCTTTTTTGTTCATATCAACATCTGCATAGGTTGATGATTGACCGATTTGGAATTTGCACAGTATTGATTGGGTTCCCAGTAATCTCAATGCAGTATCCATGTCTAAGATGCAAACCAATTCCACGAAAAGTCGACCTTGTTCAGATATATCGGAGGATAGAGATGATTTCTAAATAAATTATTTGATTAGGGAACCAATAAATTCCAAAAATTTAATAAAGAAATTCATAAAAAAGTATTCGCGTCTCTTTATCAGCAGATAAAATTATCTATTTGAAATTGACACTTGACACTTATGTCTGTCTATAATATAAAAAAGAAAAAATTATTAAAACATTATATAAAAATTATATAAAACATGGCAAACCTTTACTGTTAAGCATTGATTATGGTAATCATTAATGGCTTTTTCAATTTGTGCAACCCAAAATAACCGAGCATTTCGATTCGGTGCACGTAATATTACGGAAAATTCTCCTAAAATTCAAGTAAAGAAATAATGTAATAAGCCAGAAATCACATTACAGTGACAAGCCCGAAATTCTAAGATATTCGTATGCAAACACGAAAATTCAGCAAATCCAAAAAATGCTAACCAGAGCGTACTTCAAACGAACAATCATCCATTTCCTTGCTCTGTATAACTTTAGCATTTTCCAACAACAAAGGTGTCTTATAAAGATTTAACTGCAATTCACTTGTTTTTGAAATCCTGAACTCCTCCAGCTATAATGATATTATTTGAACTTTTTGGAATTCTGATTCGTATATTATCATGATTGTTATCTATAGTTTGTACTTCCATCACTGCATGATTTACGAAGGGATCACGTTTCTTTTGAAGTGTATATGTGCTCTCAGTTTCCCTTGCTTGCTGTCCAGTATGCTACTTGACGCTTGATCAAAAGCTCAATTTTGTTTTCAGTTTTCGTCTACACAGATACCTGCATATAAACAAAGTTCACTATCCTCCCATTAGTCTAACTTTGGACCACTATTACGAAATAGTTACTTTCAGAAAAAGATAAGAAATGCTAAAACCTGTTCGATTGGTTCCACGGGTGTTGTTAGCATCAAAAAATCATTAAATAATAAAGCAACCAATATTTTCCCATTTAACTGTTTCTGCAAAGCTCCAGAATGTAGGAGACATCGTGGTCCAACTTTCCTAGAATTAATAAGAAAGTTTATAAAATTAATAACAGATACATCTTTTGACCCCACAATTTTCCAAATCCACCCAATTTTAAATTCAAATTTAAACTTCAATCACCGTGTAGAAGATGGAAAGACAATAGGTGGTTGTATAGCTTCACAATGGATATGTTGCTGGGCCCAAATAAGCATGCTAGAACTATCCATCGCACTGATGACATCATTAATTTCGGTACATAATGACTTCAACAGCTCATACGCTTTTTCAAGATTCTAGATAAAAACATTCGCTTTAGAGACAATAGTAAACATGGTTCATAGATTTTAGAAAACTAAACAATCTAAAAAACAGAGGAAAGGATGAAGATACAATTGTTTGTAACCTTGCGCTTAGGATCAGCCGGATCCGTATATTTGACGAGCTTTTCAAAAATCAACGGATAACGAGTAATGCGATTCATCGGTAAAAGCAAAAAATAACTGAAATTTATCCCTTTTGTCTTTACACAACAAGAACGATAAGCCTGAAACAAGTGTAATTTTGGAAAGACCAAAATTATAGTATAGGATGGAGCAGAGAATTTTAGAACTAAAAAAGAAATTAAAAGAAAGAAATTACTTGTCTAAAAGTAATGTTATTGTGTTCAAGTTCGTTTAGCATTTCCAAAGCTGTTTGTTGTTTCGAGCAAAATTCAACATAAGCACGAAGCAAATCAATCTTTTCCATAAATACATCACCTCAAAATATACCGTTATGGTTATCTGATGATCAATTAAAAAAAAAAAAAGAAAAAAACAAAGGCAGAGAATGAAACGATTTGCATTTGACTTAAAAAATGTTCGACTGATTGAATAATGAATCCCAATTTTAACTGCCAGTTCATCGTTTTAGAAGAAAAAGCCAAGAAACATATGAATTGATACTTATTGTTCAACTGATATTTAAATCTATGCCATTTTCAATCTCAAACGGTTCTCTTCCTACAAAAAGATTACGGCGTTGACGTTCAATCAAGAATGGTACTATAGACCACTCCATTTATTTAAAGAAAATGTTGAAAAAAAAAAAGAAACTGACCAGGTGGTAGTTGTCTAAGCGCATTAGCAATAGAAGTGGAAACCGAAATGAGCTGTTCAAAATTTAAAAATAACTGGCTTGCAAGACTAGTACTAATTATGCCTCGTAATCCTTGAGCGAATACTTCATAGCATTGCATTAGATCATGACAGTATTTCACTTCTGTATCCAATAATTCCTGAAAAATTTAGACCTTTCTAATGTATCGGGAAATTTTTTCTTTTTTTTATTTTTTATTTATTTATTTATTTTTTTTTTTTTGCAAAATATACAATAGCTTAAGCAACATGATATCTGAAAAAAAGCATTTGAAAATTTCCATTGATTCGAAAAGAGCTACATTATACGTACAGCTGATAAACTTCTGTACGTTCTAATTCAATTCCAGTTCACAAATAAATATAAACTTCAATTAGCTAAAACAAGAATCAAAATAATAAGAAAAAGCAAACCTTTGAAAGTTTTTCACATTTAGAAGCAATGGTGGAATAGTAATCAGTAGTTGTAACAACCGGACTATGCAATGATGTCACTGAATTTAGAGACGCTTCGATGCTTGGTTGTATAGTTTTGCTAAATTACTTTATAATCATAAAATATTTTAAATTTTTAAAAGTTACTCCCGTGAAACAGAGAAGTACGATGATGTCAATATCATTAGATATGATTGATCGGCGGAATGCCAAAATTTTATGTTAATTTTTCTTTGAAATTTAATAAAACTTAACGTTCTCGCTCTTTCATCTTTCGTTATTAAAAATCATCAACCATCTGATATATTGCGAAGCATAACTCTCAACTATTTCTAATTTCAAATCCTAATATCCGACCATTTTCTTTACTATTAAATAGGGATATAATCAATTTCTCGCAATAACATTTCCTATTATTTCGAAATTTGAAGAAACCAAGGACTAATCAGCTTCCGTACCACAAATTATGACTTATCCCTTCTCGGCTGATTATACATACCGAAGAAAATGCAATCGCATTGAAACTATTCAAGTTCCTCTTGTTTTCCATTTCATAGCATATCCAGTCCAAGAGGAATGGATTAAGTTTTATGTCATGAATCACGCGTAATGTTGTATGTTAAATACGAAAAAGAGTATCCGGGACTTCTAACACTTTCTTCTGATTGATCGAAATTGTTTGAATATTATTTCGATTTTGTATAATTTTGTCTCATGCTATTTGACATTTAAATATTAGAAGCATTTAAATGTTTGAATGTTAAAGCGACGAGCAGAAAAAAGTTAAAAAAATGTTGTGAACTTAAGTGAAGTGGAAGTGATTGAACAACATAAAATGTTATTCGATTCAATTTTGAAGTTAATAATGCATTAACTTCCATTTTTCATATTTGCGCTTTATTACTCAATCCGTAATTTTCATGCAAATCTACTTAGCTCTCTAATATCTGATAATTAAAGAAAGGTGGAATACCGAAGAATCCATATTTAAACAGATCACCGTTGCTTCATACTTCACGCATTTAAGCAAGTTCGTAACGCTTATGTTTTCAATAAAAATGAGAAAATATAAATGACACAAATTCGCCGAAATCGTATGATAAATGGGAATCTAATCTACCCCTTTCTCCCTTCGAATGTTCATTTGTTTATTGCAATATATACTGGATTTCTGGAAAGCATCCAAGAAAGGTATTACGATATAAATGCGCTGCATGAATCTAAGAATATCAGGAAATTTTAGAATGTAGCGCTTGTATTCAAATCCCGGAAAATCAACAGGTTTCTCTACAAAAACTTCCTTCGATCTTTGAAACAAATCTTTTCCCGAAACAACCTCACAGAAATCACACCAATCCATGAAATTCCTAAAATTCGATCTTCACCTTTGGTAGAAACCATCCAAATTCTTCTATAGTATGTTTCGCTCTGGTAACGTACACACCTTTTTTTTTTTTTTGAATGCTGCACAAAATCAAATTTCATTAATATAAAATTTATCTGTATTAGTCTATTATTTTGCAAATGACAAAATATGCAAATAAGAGCCTTCATGTTGTGCCATTAGCAGGTTAATTTTAGGCTTCAGATTTTCCAAAAAAATTTAAAACCACGAAAATAATGGAAGTAAATGACAAAGCTAATAGATGAAAACACAAACTGTGCACCTCTTCCCCTCACGATATTATTTTTCTAGGTTTGTATTACACTTCTACGGAGTGCTTGATAATTTATCAAAACTTTAAATTTATGCGATAGTTTCACGATATCTAAAGCTTTCTTCCGGAGTATTACACATAGTCACGTCCGACATTCAACTGAGTGATGCACTGAATAACTGCAACGAACTAGCCCTACTGATTCGTGGCAAGGTAATACTATAAGAAAAAAAAAACTGAAAATCTACTGCATCTGTAAAATGGACTCTGAAACAAATTTTTTAAAGTTTTGGATTTATATATGCCTTCCAAACCGTGCAATAGATCGAAGATAAAAAATGGATCAAACATTGCTTACCTTCTGCAATGAAAATCCCTACCGCTGCTGAATAATTTTTGATGATTTAATGAATGTCATGTAGTCCATGCTGAATAAAATGTTTTCTGCATAAAGGAAAAAAAAAGAAGAAAACAGACTTAATAGGATTTTGGAAAGCAATGGTTATATTTGTACGATTATCCTGGACGAAAAGATCCAGATCATATTATCAGCACACTCGCCTGAAGTGTAATGCATACCTAATGGATAGGAATTTCATAAGAAAGCAATGCACAGTTATAATCTATTTCAAACAGTGGCATAATGCATTAAGACAACATCAAATGAGATCTGAAAGACTTGTCGATGGCTTAGAAGAGATGAAAATAATTGAAACTTTGAAAATTCCGCAATGAGGATCTTTCTGATTTTTTTTTCCATGTTTAAACCACTAATTTTTTGATTGTTGTGAAATCTGCACAAATATGTCACTGCATGATGCCACTTTAAGAAGCAAAAATAAGTAGAAATTTTAGCTTTGAGCCATAGTAAGCAGAAACCCAGTTATTGCGAACAACTATAGTTTTTTTTCGTTTTTTTTTTTCTCTAAATTTAAAAATATCAAATTCGAAAGTTTTCAAAATTCGATATGCCTTTAATATTCCTCCGCATCCCAACAGCAACTATGACTTTTTCAATAAATTAAGCGAATTGGCATATAAAAGCATATATACAGAACAGTAACTTATTGCAATGAGCATAACGATCTTGATTACCTGAAACTTGCATCAAGCAACAAGTAATTAAGTAGTTAATGCGATAAGTAATTAAAAGAGAATTAAAAAAAAAGTTCCAGTCCCTCAATCATAAATGACGTTGTAAGGGACCTATACGACTATATATATAAATACGTTTACAATTGTCATTATGCAAATTCTAATAATTTAGACTTTTAACAATGAAATAAAGTCAATTATGGCATTTCTGACGGGATTTAAATTCTCACGAAACATAATAGGGAGGCGAGTTTTAAACTAATAATAAAGATGAACTTTTGTGACAGAATTCCACAAAAAAATTAGTTAAAAGAACTCCACAAAAAAATTATCTAAGACCAGACCAAAAAATTATCAAAATCATCACGCATTTATGCTCTACCATAAGGTGAAAAGAAGAAAAAAAAAAAAAGAATAGTTCATACACAGAATTACTCCGGAGAATTGATTTTAAAGTAATAATATCACATAAATACACATTTTGATGCAAAGCAAAGAGAGAATAAAAAGCTAACAAAGAAAAGAAAAAAAGATGAAGAGAAAAAGAAATTCAAAAAAAGAAAGAAAAATCTCATTTAAAAATCCAAAATAACGATCCTGATAGAACTTCCGAGATTTAAGGTATGAAGAAAAATATAATTATTCTATCTATACCAGGGTAACTAATTAACAATCCAGCAGCAAAATAAATCTAGCATTAGTAATAGTACCTATCCATCATGATAAATTAAAATAATTGCCTACCTTTACAGATATATTTCGAACCAATAAATATTAGGCGTTGATGAAATGATGACTTTTACCTGACTCGATAATATAGAATTATACGAGTACGATGTTAATTAAGTAGAAATAAATTCAAAGTTCCGGAGGAATAACGCATTTAAATTCGACCAAAATGATCGAAGAAAAGATGTATTTACTGCCTGCAAAGTTTCATCTCCTCAACACCGAACTGTCAAATTCAATCAAATTCAAATCAAAATTTTGAATGTTTCAAACGCAATCCATTTTGGAACAAAAGTAAAAGTCAGTTTCGGAATTCGTGCTAACTAGAAGGTGGCCGTCACCAGAGCTACTAACATACCGGAAAGCTATATAAGCAAGGTCTGATTTTTTCAAAAAAAAAAAAAAAAAAAAGAAAAAAAAAAGAAAAAGCATATTATCAATACATATTGTCAATCTAAAATAAATTTGATGTAGTTTGGAATCTTACTTAAGGAGCTAAATTACGATAACAGACTCGCAAAATATTTAAAAAAAAGGAAAACAGGAGGCATAAGTGAATGACTGTCAAAATGATACATTTTATTACAGAATCAAACTACCTCCTTTAAAATATGAAAAACTTCAATTACTTTTCAAACTTCAGTGGATATGACCCGATAATTTAACTTTATGCAATGAATTTAAGACTGCCTTTACCACTATCCTCATCTCTACGAAATCAGAAGTCAACCTCATCCATATGAAATAATATACAATTAAGACTAAACTTAAAAAGATAAAATTGAAGAGCGAATCAAAATTTTCGTAATCTTTCTGTTCGGAAATTTGATTTTTTGCATTAAAATTAATTCGCTCGATAACATCACAACTTGGATTTTCTTAAAATTTGATTCAAATCCCAACAAATCAAAGTGCTCTTCAACCTGAAGATTTGCTAAGACGAACGAAATTTTGAATTAGCAAAGCTCTCAAGATCTCATAAAAAATGTTCACATTTTTAAATGGATTCCTAAAATGATATTTTAGGAATCCATTTAATTGAAACATATGACTGGAAGAAACAAAAAATAACTTACCGCAACTGAACGTAATTTCCCGGGAAGAGTGCATCAGTAGCATTTTTTGCATTGAGTAGACGCCCCTTCCACCACTCGCCACCACTCTGATCAGTGACTATTATGATATCACCGGCTTTAAAGGATAATTCATCATCACGCTGAGCTTGATACTCATACAATGCTTCTGCCTTCAATTCATTTCCACCCAGTACTTCCACATAATTACCCGGAAACCAACCACTTTTTTTAGCTCCATTATCCGAAGCAATCTGCAAAATGTTACTTCAGCACTGATATTTGGGAGTGAAGTTGGAAATCTGATTGAAAACTAATCTGTTCCTTACTCTTTTGCAATTCCAACCAAAACTAATCACTCGACAGAATTCAGAAAAAAGATTTTTTTTTAATTAAATAATTTCATGATTCATCTTTTTTTGGAAAATCTTCCTGCTTTTCAGGATTCTGTTTGGCTCCTCTTTCACATTTTTCCTCTTCTATCCATTAAAAAATTTTAAATAACACTACGATTCAGCTGAAAATTTCAACTCAGAACTCTAACACATAAAAAGAGAGAAAGTGGAAATGAATGGGCTAATAATCCTAGAAAGAAATCTGCAATTTACCTCGCCTTGCCACCAACCAGAAGATGATTTGTTCTGGATTTTCACTATATCGCCAACCTTCAGCGATAACTGATTTTCAGCTGTGGCTTCGAAATCAGCAATAGCCTTGCCCGTACCCAAATCAGCACCTTCTAAATTTGCTTTTAGTGAAAGCAAATTAATTTATCTATACTAAAATTTGGTAATGACATACTTATTTCACGAAAATAGATTGCAGCATTTTCAAGAACAACAAACTTTACCTGATTGCGATAGATCACCGGAGGAAGACGGACATTTTTGAACATAATTTGCAGGGAAAATTCCGGTTCGTCCATTACAAGTTCCTTTCCACCATTCATTGATTGCTTCCGTAACAAGAATACGATCACCCGCATGCAAATCGAGATCTGTTGGTTCCATCGCTTGGAAATCATATAGTGCCACATACCATTCGCCTGATGTCGATTCCGATGTTTCTACTATATAATTAAATAAGATATTTCAAAGATTTCAAATAAAAGTACCAACTTGGAAGACCACTTTACTTAAGTACACATGTGAATCAAAATCCTTATGCGTTTATATTTCATAAGGGAGAGTATAGGATTAAAAGACACCAACCTGTAACAACATCATATACTGCACCAGCTGAAGCTGAAGGAGCAGATGAAGGTGCAGAAGCATCCTTTACGATGGATTCTTTCGATTTTTCAGCTTGATCTTTTGTTAAATTGTCCTTCAAATCGGATTTATTATCTCCACTTGACATCGAAACATATGATTTGGGGAACCAACCAACTGCACCAAACTTATTACGACCCTAAAAAACGCAAAATAATCAGGAATACTGATGTTAAAATCGCAAAAATTTTAAGCCTGAATCACGAAACTCAATCCGTATTAATAATTCTTTCTTTAGTGAACCACTCATGATAAAACCAAAATTTTGAAAAATTAAGACTTGATTCAATTTGATGTAACATAATTTTGTCTTATACAGTTCGGTAGTTCTGATATTCAGATTTTTTATCGTCACTTGCATTATGAAAAATTTCCAGCAATTTTCAGGAGAAACATTAATTCTGCATTCGCTATTTAACATCTCACCTTCCAACGCATTTCCAGTTGTTCCAGAATCTCGATGGTATCTCCTTTCGAAAAACTCAACTCATTATCATTTCTTGCTTTCCACTGATACAACGCAACTGCTGCTCCCAGAACTGGTAACTGTTTTCCCTGCTCTAAAGAAAAAAATGGATAACACCAAGATAAATAATACAAAAATCTGATAAATATTTAACTTGCCAAATCAAATTTGGCTCTTTTATTTTCAAAGAACTTGCAAACTAATTTTAGGTTCATCGAATGTTGCGAAAAAAAAAAAAAAAAAAAAACTGCAGATTTGAAAATGAAAAATTATGTTAAAATCAATAATATCTACCCGACGGCGAAGCATCAAAAGATTCTGAAGTTGATTTAACAATGGAAGCGGCTGGTTCCTCTACAATGCTCTGCAGCGGTTCACTTGAAGGAGAAGTTGTCACGGATGATATTGTCTGCGGCGGCTAAAACAGCATATCTCGAATACTGATTCGGTCGGATTTATTAATGGTGTAGAGTGAATCGAAAAACAACTAAGCTACTAAAGCAACTTAAGTATTACCTGCGTAGGAACTGCACTCACAGGTACCATTGGTTCGGCAAATGCTACGGGGAACCATCCCACTTTGTCGCGCATCTGTCCAGCTAACCAGCCGGGTTCCGCGGCATGATTTTCAAATGCAAGTATAACATCTCCTGGTTGGAAGCTAAGCTCGTCATCTACAAATCCCGGTCAAATGGTTTCAAAATTACTTCTAAATTAAAAGTAAAACATGTGTTATATATGAATACAAAAACATGGGAAAATGAACAAAAAATGATCAAGATTTTCAAAAATGTACCTGAACGAGCAGTGAATTCATACAGTGCACGATACTTCACTGCACCAGTAGCACCATTTCCTTTTGGTAATGAATTATTCGGTGCAGAAAACTGCTGCACTGCTCCATTTGTAACGTTTTCTAAAAACAGACAACTTTCAAATATCTCTAATCCATGAAACTCATGAAAAATTGAAACGACATCCATAATTCATGCTTGATAAAGACTAGTTAATAGTTATAAAACGTACTCGAATCAACTGATGGTGATTTGTTAACCGAGTGATTCGACAAGGATGTTGGCACAGCATTCGGCACATTACCATTTTGCCCCGAAACTATGGTATTTACTTTTGGTTTCAAATTTTTGATCTGCTCGTATAACTGAGAATGCAATGTCGAAAGTTGGGTCACTTTCAAAGCATATTCATTCAATTCTTCCGCTTTCTAAAATCTTATTCTCAAGAAAAAGAAAATGAAAGATAATCGAATCAAAAAAATCCGAAAAGTGATGAAAATATGATTACCTTGGTAACCAACTGCTGCTGAACTTTTGCTCGTTCATTTGCATCCCTTAATTGCTTATTCAAAGCAGATAAATGGGCAATCAGGGATTGTTTTGCATTTTTCGCTTGTTCAAGATCCTCGGCTTTTTGCGCTCTATTACGACATTCAACCTGCATTTGGAGACTTTCGTGTGCCAGTCTTTCATATTGCACGCTTAACTGAAAATTCCGCTCATTTTCTATTTCGATCAACTCAAAATTCTCAAATCTCCTATAAGCTATTTTGGTATTCTGAGAACAGATTACGAACAGTTCTGAACACTTGAAATAAACACCTTCTGCTAAATAGATATCTCCACAGCCCCAAACATTTGAAACCTCAGAGAAATTCATATCGAACATAAGGAAATTTAGTTTCTTTAATTTACTTGTTGTTTCGTTATTTCCAGTGATCGAATCCTTTCTGCTTTTTCATCACGTTTGACTTTCATCGATTCTATTTCTTTTGTTATACCGACAATTGAATTCCTTGCCTATAAAATACATTAAAATTGAAGAGAAATGGCAGTAAATAAAAAGATATTGAACTATTTAAAAGAGACATTATGAAAGACTAAGAACGAATAAGAAAAGCGTATGAAATATAAAAATATTAAACTTGCTCAAAATAAGCACTTATCATTCTTCTCTAACTTATTATTCTTCTAACTGAAAAAGGGTAAAAGAATTCTCCAATACCCCAAAGCATAGTGCAGCACAAAATTTAGCCCAGCAAACTATGTTTTTCGTTACAGAATAGCAGAAACCATAGAGAGTAAAAAAAATAGTAACAAAACAAGCAGGTGCAAAATACTTTTGTAATGTTTGCGTTCAACTCTGTTGACTTCTCGTCGAGAGCTTGAAGTTGAAGGGATAAACTTTTCTGACGTTGCTGTCGTTCTAAGGTGCTATCCACTTCATTTTGGCGTTGTGCCTAAAATTTTTCAAAAACTCTTCGAAGCCACGGAATTGCATTACCAAATATATTGTTGATAACAACAATCCTCAATTCCTTTTATTTCCATCAACGGTTCTCGAGTTTTAGGGACATGTCCATGCAATAACATACTGAAATCTTCTGCTCTCAATCATTTTTCGGCCTAAGTTAACCACATTTATAGGTTATCTTACTTTAATTTCTCGAATTCGTATAGCATTCAAATCAGCTTTTCGCTGCCTTTCCATTTCTTTCCTAGCTTCCTCTTTTTCTGCCAAGATACGCCTTTCTTCTGCTAAACGAGCTTCTTCGCGTTTCTGCTCACGTTCTAGTTCCGCTTCACGTTCAGCCTGACGTTTCCGTTCAGCTTCCTCTCTCTCTCGTTCCCTTTTTTCTGCCATTTCTCTTTCTTTCTTTTCAAATTCTGCACGACGTCTCTCTTCCTGAAAATATTATAGAGTGATTAACTAATATAGAAAAGTCATTAAGAAAGTCCACACTGTACAAACAAAGTTCTAATTACCAATTTAAGTAAAAACCTCTTCACGTAGTGCCTGACGGCGCCGATCCAATTCTGCCTGCCCACGATCATAATTATCTCGGCGCTTGTCTTCAAATGTTTTCGGTACTTGAATCTTCTGTGCAGGAGGTGCGTTCGGATCAGGTACTGGTGAATCAGAAACAGAACGTGAACAGTGAGTTGCTAACTCAGGTGGAAGAGCTTTTGGAAGCAAATAACCAGCCTAGAAATTATATTTCCATTACGAAGAGAGAAATATAAGAATTAAATCATTGGTAAGGATAGGTATTTTAATATGCTAACCATTCATAAAGTGCTGGAAAATAAAAAACTAATACCTTGACTGAGTCAATGAAATGCATGGCAACACAAAATTCTTCTACACTAAGCCGTCCATCCTTGTTATAATCTGATAAATTCCAGATTTCAGCTAAGAGAGAATTCGGCAATTGGCTTTGCGACAAAATATTTCTGAAATGAATAAGTGAAGCAATACTTTATCATCAGATAAGATCTATTCTTGATATATTAAAAAACAGATTTTGCAAAAAGATTATTTTTAGAGCAAAAACATCAAGTTTTTTGAAAACCAACACAATGGAATGTTCTTCAAAAAATTACCTCGCATGAACACCACTAAGTGATCCAATTCTGTTTTTGTCAAGCTGATTGAATTGTTGGCAATATTTCAATTTGTTATTATGCGGTATAGTCCAATCACCTTGTATCTTTCCGGGTGTCGTCATATTTTGTGTTGTGGTTGGTGGAACTCCACCATAAGCTATTACTGGCCTAACCATTGGCGCTTGGGTAATCACTGGAGGAAATGACGGGGTCATTACCACTGGAGGCTGCAAAAAATGAGTCAGTGAATAAAATGAGAAAATGACTATGTATGAGAGAATAAGAAATTTTTGTCTTCGAAACTTTTAATGTGTTAAGAATCAACTCAAACACTAATTCAGAAAAAAAAAATACGCGACGAGATACTTTTAAGGAGATAGGTAGAGTTGGCGGTAATGTTGCACCAGCTAAAACCGCACGAATTAAATGCATAGCAATCGAAAATTCAAATCGATCCATCTTACCATCCTATAAACTTTCATCGGCTTTACAAAACAGAACAGCAAAATTACTGAATTTACAAAATGTTTCAAAAAATTGTTCTCGAAGCGATTAAAATGAAAATTAATGAGTATTTCGAAAGAAAAAAAACATTCTTGCCTTACTGTAATCAGCTAAATGCCACACTTGAGCCAAAACAGCTGGTGAAAGACCAGATTTCATGAATAAGGGCCTTGCCTGCTCACCGGAAACAAATCCATTAACTGGATTAAGCGATGAGAATTGGATATCATTTTCTCGCATTTCCGTTTCAGTTATTACCCACGATGCACCACTCATCATCTGAAAAAAAGAAAAAACGTTAACAAAAATGTAATTTTCAAAATTGATTCGTCGACTTCATATACCTTTGAAAAAGTTTAAGGAAATGATTCATCAAAATAAGCCGTACACAAAAATTGCATCAACCAGATCATTCACTAAAACAGGTCATAAATAAAAATAAAATAACACAAATCACAAAAGGATTTATGGATAAAATAAAAGGACTGCATCATCTAAACCTATGCAGGCCCGAAAAACAGCAATTCAATAATTCACTAGATGACACAACATCATACCGTGCCGAATACAGCCCTCAGAGATGTTCCTGAAAATGACAAATAATGGCAATTGCTTAAAACCATTTCATTTACTGCATCCATCGCTTAGATTATTTCCATATTTCCGTCAGAAATTTTTTCTTGAAATTAAGAAAAAAGTTAAAAATTCATGCTTTTTCTTGAAATTAATATCAGAAACTCTTCCACCTATCTGGAAAAGGCGAATCATTTTTACTAAAATATATCCCTCTTACACCTCGTTTCCATATTCCCGCGGATTCTTATATCGAGTGTTTGCATCGAATTACTGGTTAAGAACTGTATGATTGCTTTTTTCACTCTACTATGAAAAATGTTAAAAAACTATGCAATATCCTTTCCGCTGTTTCTAACAGAACAGAAAGTGCGTAAAATAGTCCATGAATGAGGTAAATACACCAAAAATAATGATAATAAGATTTGTCCAAATCTTTTTTTTTTTTTCTTTCGAATCGTGTCACTTACGTACATTTAATTCATTCGGTCTTTAATATGTCTGTCCTCATTTTTTGTTATCACTAAATAAATTCTAATTAATTTCTGGAACTGAAATTATTTTCCTTTTTCGTTATACATCATGTCTAGCCATGTCTTTCATACGTGTTAAGAATTATCAAATAACGTAAATAAGCGTGACACAAATCCCACAACAAATTCCGGACATCGTAATTCCGTCGGAAAAATAAAACTGGAAATTGTCATATAACAGGCAATGCATGCGTCAATTTCTAACGTTATTTTCGGTTGTTCCCATGTCTCAAACTGATGTTTTGCGTTGCTTAGAGCAATTTTCTCGAAAATTTTTTTAAATTTGAAGTTTCAGTGCTTGAATTTTCCTCTTAACTATTAGAATGTTGGAATATTTAAGTATGAAATTGTATGGATATCATTAGCACATACATCAAAATAATTACATTTAAAAATTTCAGAAAAATAGTTTACATATAGGAACAATGTCTGAGCATCTATTTGAGAATTCTATAATAAAACAAACCTGATCATTAGGGAGAATGACAAGAAATTTAAATATCAAATATTTCCAGATGAATGCTTACTTGATAGTTGCGATATAACCTTCAAATTTTAACAAAAAGACACAATTGTCAATTGTCTATTTCCATTTTAATGAAAATGACGTGATCGTGCGTGACGTCATATTGGCAAAGGAAAGTTTTTGAAAGCATAAATCATTAGCGCTAGAGGGAACTAAACGTGACTAAATGATAGCAAACTAAAATAAGCAATTAACAATTCGAAAGTACCAGATGATTCTTTTAACAAATTTCTCGACAACTCTAACTGACCTCAAAAATACTTTTCATGCTTGTTTGTTTGTATAGATGTGTGTACGTTCATATATATATATATATATATAATAGAATTAATGAAATTACTCGTAAGGAATAATAATGAAGTAAGAAAGAAAAGGAGGAAAGGAGGAAGAAGAAAAGGGAGCAAAAATTGGTCGATAAAATGTAGTGAAATGAACGGGCTGAAATGCTTTTAGCGCATACTCTCAAGAGCATCACATCTGATTCGTCATTTTAAAATGACAAATGCATGCATTGAGGAATTTTGACAGCCACATAAAACAAATTGAGGAATGCATGCAAAGGATAAAATTCAGTTAAATTTAATTTAAAATAATACAAGAAGTAAAGATAATAGAAGTAAGCAGTGTTTATATAATTTTCAGGATGTTTCGATCAATAATTGAGGCTAACCGTAAACGCTTTTTGTCAATCTCTTTGTTTTTATCCAAAATGATGTTGAACAAAATTATTTACCTATTTGTTCTTGATGTATTTTATTATTGCATATGTTGATTTAAATTTTTGCTAAATTATTTCATATCGAATGTAATCTTCCATGTCCTAATTATAATCTCATTTAGCTGCATAGTTTTTCGTGTTTTAATCGTCGAAGATTTCATTTTACTAGCATTTTTTTCGGCAAATTACCGCTATATTTTTTAAATGTTTAAGTCAGAATCATTTGAATCCGATTTTGAAAGTACAAAATTTTATATAAAATGTGAGATTTTATTGAAATTTGTGTTGCTTGTCTATTAATTAATGTCGGAGGAAATTGTTTTTTTATGAAAAGTGAATTTTTTTTTATCGGTCGTAAAAAGATTTTCGGGATTTCTTCGCTACAGCTAGCATCTTATTTTAATGGATAATTTTTGATTTTCAGGCAATGTTCCTCGAAGATTATAATAGATTTTTAATTTAGACTATTACATTTATTCTTGAACTGGCAAATTTTTCACCCTAATTGCTTAACAGTTCTATGGTACGTTTTTGTATAAATTTTTGTTCACAATATATAAATTTGTTTCGGACTGGTAATCAATTTAATACATATCATTTCTGGATTTTTTTTTAAACTAAGTTTCCGCGACTTTTTTTCTGCATTAAGACTCAGAAAAAGGAAAACGATGAATCGTAGTTCCTGGAGGGACGAATTCGGTCCAATAATCAATACATTTCGAATTTTGGTGCGCAGTCAGTTAGGCTACGAACTTCGACATCTTGACTTCAAGTAAGTTTTTCAGATCTACTGGTTTCCCTGGGCGATAAGTAATGATGTACTGGACTTTCAATGATATACCTGGCATTCATTTTCATGAATTTTTGCAACCGATTATGTAGCAGTTCATATATTTTATCTGGCTGTTTAACATTTTTGTTATTTGCGAAATAAAACATTTACTTCAAGAGGTGGAAATTGGACACTTGACAAATTTCGCGATCTTTTTGGGCGTGCTGAAACAGTTTCTGCAAGTATCACGGAAATCACGAAACTTGCTACCAAAGGGATATATCCTGGTTTGTATTAGTTTTCATAATGAAAGTAAATGGCTAAAACTTCAATTTTTTTCTATATCGATGATGATGCTTGTAAAGAATTTCTAAATTACGGTTACAGGTACGGCAGGTTATACAGTTCCGGATACAACTCCTGACGATTCATCGGGTCTTACACGCCGAATTTATCATGAAGTAAATAAAAAATTTGTTTGAAGAATTAATTTTAATTCTCTTTCATAACAAATCTTGTAGCTAAAATATTGTTGCATAGGAAGCTGAAACTTCGAGCATCCCTGATAACAAATCTGAGAACGATGACAATGGGTTAAACAGAAAACAAGCTTTTGAAGATACGGCAGTTGAACTTAATGATGTTTTAAGGTAAGTCGTTCATCGTATAATTTGTCATTCCAATCCAAAGATATTCGCTGTTTGAAAATGATTAAGCAAATTAAGAAATATTTAATTATTCTGCGAGTTTTATCTAGAAATATTAAGGCTTTTTTCAGGAAGGATGCAGATATTATTTCACCAACAATTTCTCCGAAACCAAAGTATAATGAACCACGTTTACCGGAGGTTTGATTTCTGTGTCATCGAGCTGCATAATTCATCTTACTCAATCATCCGGACTAAAAACAAAATATATATTCAGGGATATCAGTTGAAAACTGTAGAAATGGAATCCCTAAATACCAAGAATCGGGAGAGAAAAGTACCGAGCTCTCGTATAGCAAGATTTGCTCATTTTGGCCAATTAGGAGTGAGCCTTACTGTAGGTGCAGCTGCGGAAATCAGCAAACGTACACTGGGATTTAATAAGGTGAATTTACGGTTAGTTCGAGGTTTTAAATTATTTTATTTTTTGCTGGAACTAAGATTTTAAGCGGAAATCGTGATTTATAAATGGATAATTTTAGCGTATGAATTCTTTGGCAGATACCAGTATCACTTCTGCTAGCGAAAATCCGTTCTTGACGGAAGCGAATGCTGAGAAGATTGTACGCACCCTGTGCAGAGTACGTGGTGCCGCATTAAAGTTAGGTCAAATGCTCAGCATACAAGGTTCTTATTTTTCATCCTTCATTCATCAAAACCTGTAAATTCATGATTCTGGTATTTGTAAGTTAAAATATATCTGCAAATTACCAATAATTCTTGTTGGTATCGCCGTCGTATATAT
>JAOVVO010000869.1:0-30799 GCA_028564675.1 Onchocerca lupi | reverse complement strand
TATATATATATATGTTTCTCACAATAATAGAAAGTTCTAGATTATTACAGTGAGTAGCTGTTAACAATACTTGAAGCGCGAAATCAGTAAATTATCGCCAAGAAAGCCATTTATGAAAATATTCAGTTTATTCTTTCTGCAAAAAAAAAAAAAGACGAGAACGGTGAAAAAATTTAGCTTACCAAATTGAAATTTCAATTCCAATGATTTGACCGAATTTGTGGCGTCCGTAACCAAAACTAACGTAAATAATCGTCCATTTCGATCACAAAGTAAAATCTAAAAATAATGAATAATAATTAGTAAATTTTGTTAACGTTAAAATTGTTGGTCGCCATATTCAAATTCATGAATCCTACATGCCTCAGCTTCAAAGGATGGAAGATCTGTGAAATAAACATCTTTGAATTTACAGAAAAGTTCAAATTTTAGATAGAAAACCTTATTTGTAGAAATAATGGTCACAACACAGCCGTCCAATGTCATAGCCATATGTTTAAAATCCTTTAATGGAAATTTGGTAAAACCATCCATGCAGCTATTAAGTGATATACCTGTAAAAATATAGAGTGTAGCGAAAATCTTATGGGAGTAAAACAATTTCTGATTTTCTCTTCAGCTTTTAGCACTATTTCTATTGAACAACGTATAATTATGATTAGAATTTTCGACCGAAAAACGTTTTCAGATATTTAGGAAAATGCAAAACCATAATGTTGTTATTTTGAATAAAATTAATACCAACTAAATTTGAAATGATTTGAATGGAAAAGATAACCAACCACATGGAGGGACGGATTGATTCAAATAGATAAGCCCATTTGTAGCAACTAGCAAAATTCCACCGATTGGTCGTGGAATTGCAAGAATCTATAAAGAGTGGAGCAAATTGCATAAAATATTTTTTAAAATGGAAAAAAATCATTCCTTTAACAAAACAAGCAATTATGAAAAGCAAAAATTTAAATGGAGATTAGGAAGGAAAGTCATTTGTTTCATATGTTATCGATACTAAAATAATTATTTCTCTGCGGCAGATTCAATTCAGAAGAATCAAATAAGGAATATTTATGATTAGAATTTTAAAACTCAAAAAATGTTTTCAAACACTGATGCAAAGTGCGAAACCATGACTAATTAAAAAACATATAAATGATTATTGTTATTTCGAATACATCAATAACTCTTGTGTGCACACAGATTCAATCATCTCAAACACATAATAAGAAGAAGTGAACAAAAGCAAAGTTAAGAATGATGAAAAAGATGTTGTAAAAGTACTAAAAATTTGAAAATTTAGAAACAAACCTGATTACAATCCATCGGTAGATTGCTTAACTGCCATACAGAAGCAAGAACTTGTTCCTTAACATTTAATGAGACACCCAATACACACATGGTATCGTAACGTACACAAGCACTGCAAAAGTTACACAAATGCTATTTTCAAATAACGCCTTAAAAAAAAAAGAAAAAAGAAAAAACTACATTCAAAATTCATCAAATAGTCAATGAATTCTCGCTGCATGTTTGGCTGCTTCAAGCGTGATAAAACCTTAAATAATTGGGTATATAAAATCCCACACGTTTCATTAAAGCCTAAGCGATACAATTCAGAAATCTTTCAAAGAACAAAGAAGAAATCAAAAAGCTACCGTCCACAAGTGGTTTGAACAGGTTCATAAAGAAATAACAATGTTGGTTCATAGTAACCATCGAGAAAAACAATATCCACTACATTAACCAAACGAGAATCAATTTGGGAAAGCTGGACTGTATATGAATGTAACTGAGCACTCGAGTCATTAAATGGTAGCACAGCAAGATACCTGAAACAATGATAGAAAACAAAACATCTGAAAACACAGTACCAATACGATACATACTAAAATATAAATGATTGAAAATTCCAGTAAATCTCAAGTTTTGATTACTTCAAAATAAATATTCCTCTTTAATAAAGCTAACATGCATTGGCAATAATAAAAACAATCTTTTTGGAAAAGTTTGAATTAAAAAAAAATAAAAATCTTAATTTTATTAATTGGTAATGAAAAAACAAGCATAATATACACCAGAAGACAAAGTACTCTTCTTACCGATAGGAAAAACTGAAATGGTATCTGAAAGCATGTTACAAAATATTACCTTCCAAAAACAAGCATAGCAGCACATCGTTGACCGGGATCAACACGAATAACTGGACGAGGCAAATTCTTGGTGAAACCATCTTTGAGCAGTTCATCTTCGAAGCAGTGCAACGAAATTGTTTTTAAACATCGATCAGCTGGATTTACACCGACAATGGAAAGTTTCGCATCATCAAATCCAAGCAAAAGACTGTCGCAATCTGGGTTCTCTATAAGTGATTCATTCACTTTTGAAGAAAAATTGATGAGAATCAAAAATATATGAAGCTTAGTACTCAAAGAATTAAATTTTGTAAGAATAATCTGGAATTTTTCCCACTGCTAGTGCATAGCAGTGGAAAAAATTTTAGGAAGTTTTTATCTCTCTCATTATATTTCATGCCTTTTTTTTTCAAAAAAATGACGCACTGAACCATTGGCAAATTGAAATCTCAAACTTTTTTTAACTGCATAAAAATTTTCAGTGTTCTTTGCCCCAGTGATCAATGCCTCATAAAGTTCACATAAAGAGAAAAATACTAACGTGGAATCCTGGCAATAGCGAATGACTGTACTGGTGCCAATAATCGTACAGCTAGTAAACATTCCAATCGTGTTGTCTGCGCCCACTGTTGCTCATCTTTCAATATCAACGCATATGGATTGGCTCGAAAAATCCGCAAATATTTAACACCAACTGTAACTATTTGTAAACCTTTCTCTGGAAAAAATTTCCCACATTCACTAAAATTCACCGCGGTCGAATCATCCGTTTCATGAAGAATTGCGTACATTATGTACCTGCAAAATACATTTAGAATTTAAATCACCCTTGGAAAACTAAAATATAATTATGCAACTTACTGATGTCTTCCGATGATAGTAGTATAAAACCTATCAGCCAGTCTATCAACAACATCAACTACTATTTAATTCGGAAAAATAAATTTCCTATTATTCAATCCCAGATAATAAAAATTTTTTAATAAGAAAGATCAAATCAAAAAAGTGGCCGCAAACACTTTTACACTGGCAAAAAAGTGCTTAGATTTCCAATGCCTTGCAACAATTTTCAAAATTTCAAAGTAACTCAAGAGAAAGTATAGAAAGAGCATTTACTCCCTTTATTTCCGGATTAATGTAAGACTTCTCTAATTCCAAATATCTATAAAATTTTATTCGAAAACTTTAGTTAGTATCCGAATAGTAACCTATGCTTACAAGATTTGTTGAAGTAAACAAAAATTGATCAAGTTGATTAAAATTGATTAAACAAAAATTGATTTTACACTAAAAATTGACCAAGCTTGTTCTAAATATAGAAGTAATTTCAAAGACACCAGCGCTTGAAGATCCCAAAAAGTCGCTAAGAGTTTCAGCTTGATCCCTCAATGGATTGCCAGTCTTCAAGAAATTATCACCTTGGAATACCGGCAAATGCGGTAATAAAGTAAGCGATAATTCAAAACTTATAATGCATTTAGTATCAAATCACAAAATCAAAATTATGCAGATGATTTTATCAATATCTAAAAATTGAATTTACAATATTACACGAAATAGTGGATTTTTGAAACACTTTAAGCATGATTAACAGGCGAATAAAGCAAAACAATAAAAAAAATGCAAGTGATATGTGGATGTTACCCGAATAAATAATGCATAACACATTGAACGCTTTGGCGTTGGGCGAATGATTTCAAGTTTTCAATACTTTTCAAGTTTAGAAAAAAAATATTCACATAGAATATAAACAATCCATACATTTCCATTCTTTTTAATTTTTAACCTATAATAATTATATCCATTTTCTAAAATTTTGGTAGGTCATTACAAAGATCTATGAAAAAATGTGCCAATCGATTACTAGTTTTTTATCACATTATTTGCTGTCTTCAAAAAGGAAAGGAAAATTGTAATAAATATAAGTAAAAACAACAATAAATTTCATCTTGTGTAATACTTGAAATTATTAAGTGTTATTATGATTATTAACCGTATCCAGATTACTTAACAAATTCAGGTCGTTATTTCAGTGAATTTAGAACCTTCGCCATGGAAACAATGATAATAAAATAGACAACAGCATGATGATAAGTGAAATGAAATTTGGTACCTCAAATCATATCATCTTTTATCCAGCAATGATTTATAACAACGATGAAGTAAATGAAATAATATTGGAAACTAAAATTTCTTGCAAGGAACAAAATTTGCAAAAATTGTACAAACTACAACAAATTTATAGAAATAAAAGCTTGGTAATTCTAACTTTTGTTTCTAGGGGTTAACTTTCTTCACGGTACAAATTTCAGCCACTATTCATTTCAAATTGAAGTCTGCTTACATATTCAGATCTTTGTTTTTGTCAATGTGATTATCATTCGAAGTCACAATGAAGTATAAAAATAATTAACATTCCATTACATGAACTTATTCCTAGAAATATATAAATGAAGATGAATTAGAACAAAAAAAAAAAAAAAAAAAGAAAGAAAAAGAACCATTTAACATATAAAATAATGCAAAAATTTAACAAGAAAATATAGAAATATTAGAAGTTAAAAAAGTAAAACATAAAAAAGAGCTAATTCTTTGGAAAATTGTACTGATTTATTCCAAATGCTTTTGATGATTTATTGTCCGTCTTATTCATATACGAAAGTATGTTTTCACCTGCAGAAAAATAGAATAAACAAATAACATAACTGACAATAAATAGATAAGTAACTAATATAATAAATATATAACGTAACTAATAATACAAAAACACCATCATATTATAATTTAAAGAATGAAGAATTTTATACTACATTCAAAATCCTATAAAGTTTCGATGTATAGGACCAAAATTTCCTTCTATTACAAATAATCAAAATATGAATCTTGAAGTCTTAAATAGTTGTCATAGTTAAAGAAAATCTTAAATAGTTGTCATAGTTAAAGAAAACAAAACATTACCGGATGAGATCAGCGACTAAGAAGGATCAGTGCTGGCAGTTCCCACTCCATTGTTGTCTTCATTGTTTTGAACTATAAAAATTATAAAGTTAAATTAAAATGAAACAATGACTAGCACGAAGCGTTCAAAATTCAGAAAAAAGACTTTCATTCTTATAGACTTTGATATCCTCTTTACCAAATGGAATATTAAAGAAAATAAAATGGTCCTATACATTTTTAATAATTTCCGTATATTCGCCAAAACGTTCCTCTTTGTCGTTATTTCGAAATAAATTTAGAACCAACCATTTTCATCAATTAATTCATGTGAGAAACTAAGGCTGGCTGTCTGCACTGATCGATCACCATCCATACCTAAGAAATTTCTAGCATTAGTTAGCTGTTGAAAAGCTTAATAACATTATAAAGAATTTAAATCAATACCATCTTCTTCAAATGATAATTCTATCATACTACGTAGATGAGAACAAGATTGTGCTTCCATATCTTCTTCAGCATTGTTCGAGGCTTTATTTAAAGATGCCTGCAAAGATTTAATCCTCAAATGCTTAGAAAGCTTCCTAACTTTAATTCTGATCAAACAAATTTGGCAAAGAATCTGAAATTCTGGAAATCTAATTTTCTCGATTTACTGGATATGTTAGAGGAGAACTTGAACAGCGAAAGGAATAAACATCAATACTGTTGTGCACATCTTCCGAAGCCTAAAAATATCACCAGTGTGCAATCGGCGTGGAGAGATTGAATGGATGCATGTTAAGACTACGATAATGTCATTAGCTAGGATAAGATAATATCATTTTGATGATTTTTATATTATAAGTAAAAACACAGTAAAATCTAAACTGAAAGCTTTTGACCTCATCAATTGAATGAAATAGCACAATCCACATCGTTATCAAGATATTAGTGATAAACTGACTTTGCAAGATAGATTTCTCTATTTTTTAAAGGGATTTCACTAAAAATATCTTAATAAAAAAGGACTACAAAAAACTGGCTATTTTAAAGAAACCATAGAGATCTGAAATATACCAAAAAATAACTTAAAAAAAGACTCTTCAAAACATACTTCTGTGAAGGAAGTACTACTGTTATTCTCAGCCTGTTTACCAAATCCATCATGTCTTTCAGGAATGAAACACTGTCTTTCCTCGTTGCTGCCCTCTAAAAATTTTGTCAAAATCTAATAAATATCATGTAGAAGTTTCAGTTGTTTCTAAAAAAATGAACAATACCTTGTTGAAATGTTATATCTTCTTTGACAGACTGTTTTGTCCCAAAAACACTTGCTTCATGGA
The DNA here is from genome assembly GCA_028564675.1 of Onchocerca lupi. Taxonomy (NCBI): domain Eukaryota; kingdom Metazoa; phylum Nematoda; class Chromadorea; order Rhabditida; family Onchocercidae; genus Onchocerca; species Onchocerca lupi. The sequence goes on along the minus strand of JAOVVO010000869.1, from coordinate 24,405 downwards.
AACTATGAGGCCTTGAATTCCGAACAATATTTTTACATTTCTCTTGATGCATAACTTTCTGCCTGTTTGCAGTGGAAAAGGGCATAATTCGTATTATGTTCCGTGCATTATGTGTATGTGATCTATCGGCAGTCAATTCTGGCAAATACGGATATGTGTGATTAAAGTTTGTCGACAACTGGCTGCCTAAAGTTTGATCAGCGTAGTGTTCTGGATCTAAATTTCGGTTAGTGTCGGAAGAATTAATGCATTTTGATGTTTCATGTTGGTCAGTAGTTCCCAATAATTGTCCAAAGCGGAAATCGGTTGACGAAGGTCCATTCAAGTCTTTCAGTAATTTGAGTTCTTGGTCAAAAAAATTTGTTCGAAGTCTGCGAATTTTTTCCGAAATATTACTATAGTTGTCACTATTATTTATAGTTTTATCCATATTAGTACCTGAAACAAATATTTTCTTTGTCTTCGAACGTAATAAGACCAGTGCAAAACCTTTTCACCAAAAGTTTTTCCAGGAATATCAGCTTCTTTGGAAAAACTCCAATTACCTGATAATGATAGTTGAAAATTATTATCGTCGTTTATAGTAGTGAAACGTAAAGGTATTGAAGATTTGGGTGGCTTCGGTGGTATATTTTCACAAATATTAACAGCACTGGATACCGTTTTAGGCTGTTCATCTAAAATTAAGCTATTTCTCAATTTATAAACCAGAAACGAAACAATTTCTGTGAAAATCAAAACTGATGAAATTAGATATTATAGAATTTATGAAACTAGAATTGATTCTTTTATAGCTAATGAGATATTACAACTTTCCCATTCTTGATAAGCATTAATTCATCAATTATATTTCGGAGAAATCACCACTAATACGTTTGGAAATATAACAAACCATGACTGACACGAGACGTTGAAGGAACATTCTGACTATCGTAGGAAGGTTGATTAGTGGATATCGCTGAGATTTGCAACTGGAACTGACAAAAATATAAGATATAAACAGAGTATGAGCAACCAAAAAGAAAATGAAAATTAGGCAAATTAAATCAATGTTTGCGATTAAAAATCATCGCAAATCCGCTTGTTCTGTGTCAAACTATCTGCTATCTCCAGTTTCAATTTATGTATTGGAATCATACGAATAACATTTTGAAGGTTTCTTTTCTTCCCTTAAGTATGCTATCAATCTGTTCCTTTCCCTCATTCCAATATTTCATTATTCATTTTCGAAGAAAAACAACCGTTTCATAATCACTACCACCAATCGACGAATAATAATGTTCTCGAATCGGTCCACAACCATCAATTATAACCGATTGATGTGTATTCGAAGATGGATTAAGTTCATTTAGTCGCTGACGAATAGCATCAACACTTTCTCGTACCGTTATATAGCGATACGATGGTTCTCGACTTGTCTAAAATATTTGTATAAGATTCGAATTTTGTTGATTTTAATCGAACAATCTCGAAAATCATCCAAATGTTATTGCCAGTAATTTGTTAGTCAGGTAAACTATATATTAGAGTGAACGCTTTTCAAAATTCATATAAATGCAGAAAAATAACATAATTTTGCTTCAGACTTAAGATGCACTTTATCTGTTCCCTATTGCAAGATTTTCAGTTACAGTCAAATTAAATTTTTGCAACAGAGATAAGCTGATCTATGGAATGGATTCTTTATAATCTTGTCTTAAGTTTTAGCAACATTTACCTTGTCACTTCCACTTGAAATATACTCAACAGCAAATTCATTTGAGGGAAGAGGCCGATATGTAGATGAGTTTATAGTCCTGCTTAATGATGGCTCTCGTCGAATCTAAAAAGTATGCATCAATAAATCTCATTTACACGTTTATTTCCTTCCAATAAAAAATGGGATACACATGAATTAAATACTGACATATTTCAAATAATATTTGAGTGTAAGATATGAAGATATTTTACTATTATCAATTAATTTCGACACCAATTTTCCCAAACATAATGTTGAAATAATATCGAAAAGGCAAGCTATCCAAAAAAATTTGCGCAAACTATGTGATATTGTTGTGGGTGAATAATTGGCTTACAAAGAAATTAAAAGGGATGTGACTGTATCTGAGAAAAAAGATAGAAACACAAGATTTTCCTAAAGATAACTAGATAATTTAAAGGTAAAATTAATGATTACCAAAAATTTTTTTTCTAAAAATGCTCTTTAAAAAACTAAACACGAAAAAGTTTATATTTCATGAGAATCAATAGAGTGTCAGCATGGATGTTTGTTGCAACACCAAAAATTCTCTGGTCTTGAAAATCCGAAATCATTAAACAAATACGATTAAGAGTAAAATCCATGCTGATCATCTAGTTGTATCTGAAAGCGTATACAAAACTTACTTGTGAATAGAGATGATCGAGAGTGCGACTTTCTACTTGCGCATTAACAAGATAACTGCGTGACGGCTCCGTGTTCATGTTTTCTCTTACATGGCTATAGCTAACATCATAATTCGTTTCACCACCAGTATGACTTGTTATTGAACTGGAAAAAAAGAGAATTCAAGTAATTTCCTAAAAATTTCGTACAACTACACAAGTATGATTCATACAGATGGATCAACAGATCAGACATTTCATATATGTTTTTCATATTAAAAATGATTAAAAGCAAGCAAAACAAATAAAATTTTCTCTTCAAAGTTGTTTGTTTCTAATACGGATATTATTTATTGAATAAATTGCATATACGACATACATGCAATATATTCACAGAAAATAAATCAATTTTCAAAGTTTCGCTAAATTTCATTTTATATCATCATTGGAGAGTGATTATAATATTCAGTAAATATCAACATTTATTTCGATCATCCATTCTCTCACGCTCTTCGCGGATATCCGATAAATAAAACACTTCAGACTACAAAAAATATCATTTAAACCTGTATGGATCTTCGCTAACACCTGCATAAATATGTGAAGCACTCTGATAATATACATCATCTGTAGCGATTGATGGTCGATTTTCCGACGTAAAAATGGGATAATCATATCGTTTTACAGATGGGCCACCATTTCCTAACTAAAATATCTTTGTTTCTTCCAAAAAAATTCGTACTAAAGAATACTAACAAAAATGATTCATTTCACCATCATCCACAAACAATACTCAAGAGCACAAGTGAATTCAGAATAACAGTGCCAAATGATTAGATACATTATTATTCTATGTTTGATATCTGTCCTATGCAAAGAACACCAAACGATATGCCCATCCCTCTTATTACTGAAATCTTTATTTTGTCAAATCGAAATCTATCCGATCAAATAAGAAATTTGACATTTATGCTATTTTCTTAAATTTAATAAACCTGCCATCAAACCTTCGAATATAAAGGATCCACATCAATTGATTCATAAGTTGGATTTGCCGGTCCTTCAACATATAAAAATGAACCGTTTGCACGAACAACAGGCGTTGAATGATCGACTGTTGAATAAATTGCACCTAGATTTTTGTTTTCAATCTGAGCCGACAATTCAGGTAACCTAAAAGTTGCAAAAGTAGTATAAGAAACACTAATACAAGAATATAAGAAATTTTTTCCTGGATAGATTAACTAAAAATGTTCACTCTGTGACACTATGCAGCATACGCATTTAGCCTATTTCCCACTATTATCAAATAAATATATTCTGTGAATTGCGCAATAGATGCATTTAACAGATAAAAAACGAACAGATCTAACATACTTTCGTGGAATTTTTTAGATAATTAATTCAGCAAATTGTATGATTCATTTGTAGCAAAATTAACCTTTTATGGATAAAAAACTTACTTAGGCAAAGCTCGCTTCGTTACCGCAGAAGAATGAGGAAGTGGTGCAGAAAGACGGTGAACTGATCGTTCATGAAGGCTCTAAAGAAAATAAATAGAGAAAACTTTACAAGGGTTTTGTGTAGAGAAGACGAAGATATGCTAATGCAATAAGTAAATTCATTGAAGTATGTCAATGCCTTAAATAATCGGGTGCATAAATCGATCCTTTAAACTCAAATCACCAATGAAATCAGTTCATTGACAAGATGAAACAGACCAAATTGGGACAGGATAGACGACTGGGATGATGAAATTTTGACCCATCAATTCTGTTTCTGGAAACAGCCATTGAAGTTAAGACATCAGCAGTTGGTGTTGTAGCAATTTCACCATATGGATTTTCCTTCCTGAAATATTTGTACCAGTTGTAAAGAGAAGTAGTATAGATTGAAATATTACATTAAAATGAATCATTTGAAGCAAATTAAATAAAACTGATGAGTTTGGTAAATTTCTTACAATTCAACATTCGGGAAATACAAGTCCATTTTCACATGTATTTAGAGAGAGAGTAAACGATTATACGAAAAATCATATTTTTTATGATAGTTTTTACCAATTAAAAAAGACAAAATATATGGCCTTAACTTGTTAGTAATTTCTTTTTATCAAATATTCACATTTCGCTGTTCTTTGGTTTTCTCATATTCATATTTATTCTTCTATATTGATACGATACTATGCCTTACATTATATATAACATTATTACTACTGATCCCTCTATACTATGTTAATTATTGGAACACATATATCTTATTTGCAATGAGAGAGTTAAAAAGAATAAGCTAAGTTGGAATATGCATAAGTGAGTATAATCGTTTTAAATTGAGGAAAGAGCTTACTTTTTCATATTTCGACAACAATGTGTAGATACACAAAGCATTAGCAGTGAAACCATAGTACTTACCGAAAAAATCTGAAAACAAGAATAAAATATATCAGTACGAAATATAGATTTAATAGATGCAATTAAAATTTTATTTCTTACTTCTTGTTATTCATTCTTTATTTTAATTTTCTCCAGGAATATAAAAATCAAACGATTTAATCAGTTTAAGTTCTTTTCAATACCGACTACATACCATGTCCAGCATGCAGTTAGAAATACGAAACAAGTAAGAAACATACTGCATGGATAACAAACCATCCGACAATCCTCGAAATTTCCACATCATAAACGAAAAATATAAGCGAAAATAAAAATGAAACAAAATAAAATTCAAAAATTTTACAGCGATGATAATATGTGGCCAGATAAGTGATACTGGTTCAGCTACCGGAGCTTGAGATGTCAATACCATATTGGGACCATCGATATCTTGCTCCTTCTCGACACCTACGATAATAGCAGATCAGTTTTCATCATGATGAAAAGACAAAAAAAAAAAAAAAAAAAAAAAAAAAAAAAAAAAAAAAAAAAAAGAAAAAAAAAAACAAATAAAAACAACGAAGTTTTCACGCAAGCAAGAACGATAAATCGCAAAAAAAAATAAACATTTACACATGAAATATGTAAAAATACAAGTAATTATAGATTAAAATTTCTATTATAGTAACTAATCACAGAAACAACCAAGAAATCCATTTCGTATTAATATCAAACAAAAATTATGAATAGGCAGAAATATAATTCAATGAGTAGCTGGACAAAAACAATTCACAGATTACGGTAAATACATTAACATTAATAATAAAAAACTATAACAGGTCAGTTAGTCCCAGACTTTTGGTCTCATGAACTTGAAAAATTACCGCTCAGAAAACTTCTCAATTACATTACTGAAGAGAAAAGCGATCGAATGATTGGATAGTAATGCGAATGGTTGCATCAATTGTTGCTATAAAAGATAAATGACACCAATTTTATTTTTTTTTTAATTTCGAACAATTTTCATAGTTTTGAGAAGGAAAATAAAGTGGGAATTTAAAAGATTGAAAAAAATGTCTGAACAATGATGAATGCATTTCTCAATTATTGTTCTGCATTCTACTCGGTGAAACTTACAAGTAAAATAAGTTTTTTGTTAATGAAATTCGCAATAAATCTCACATTTAGAAATAAGAAGTGACATCAAAACTTTCTTGACAGTCTTTAAAATCTAAAGAAATCAGCAAAATAATCTGAAAGAAGTCGATATTAAATAAGAGATATAAGTAGAAAAATGTTGACAAAAAATAAGGATTGTATAACGAAAAAAATATATATCGTTGATATTGACATTGCGTGTGAATATCTTGAGTATGATAGTAGTTATTGTGAATAATCTTTCTGATAAACTATTTTAATCTGCAAACTGATTGGAAACTGAAAAAATTATAAGTATTTCCCACAAATCTTAATTGGATAACTTTCATAAATATTAATTAAATTTCAATAAAAATTTAATCTTAATCAAATAAATTGTACACAGAACATTAGAAGAAAATACATGACACAATTTCTAAGAATCTGAATTGTCTAATACAAGACTTCGTATCAGGAAATATTTTTTTTCCCCTGATATGTCTTTGATGATTATTACAGACTTAATTTCAAACAAGAATTCTAGTCTTTTGCGAAATATTTCGTTGAAAGGAAGAGATGATGTCAGGATAAAATAGTTTTACTAACACAGAATAAAAATGCTTAAATTTCTTCAAAAACACTGTTCTGATAAAAATATATCGTCTCAATAACTAAACTGCCAAGTTTAACCAATGCATATATAAACTTTCAAATATTGCATTTAGAAATGCGTAATGTTCGATGCTTTAAAATATGAGTAAGAGTATTTCTGATAAATACTACTCGGTCGTTCGGTTCAACTCAATGAATCAAATATTCATATCTTGTTAAAGTTAATGCTTTCCACACTATCATTATAGTAATCGATTACCATGTAATTATAGTGAATCTTTTTCAAGAATGACGATTCAAATCACGTGTCCCACTACTCAAATCATGTGTCTTACGTTTCTTACTGTTACTTCGTCTTTCACGCCGAATATTATTGCATAATCCAGAATCGTCATTCAAAATTAATTTTTTAACTCACTATAGCATAAGCATTAATACGCTGGTCCCGACACGAACTCCTGACACCTGTCGTTTTTCCTGCTATCGTATACGGCATTCTTATTTGTCATTTCATGCAGCAATTGATGTTTTATCCACAGAATGGCTTAAAATCCTCGTTTGAAAGGTTCTTTTTTTTTTTCTTCGATGGAGCTATATACTGTACAGAGCCCTAACACTCGTACCATCACAAATGAAAGATTCCAGATTTAAATTTAAGCGCAGTAAAGCTGCAGATATAGCGGAATTTCTACTCACAATCATAACCGCGACGGTCTTGACTAATTTCCTTGTTAGAAAAAAATATATATCTGCAACTTTACTAGCGCTAGCCAAGGAACAAGCTGCAAGGATGCCTCATTCACGGCAGTTGAATGTGGTTACAATTAAAAGAATCAAACTCATTTAACCTTTAGAAATCATACTCCACTAAGACTGACGACAAATGTAATGAGTCATTATGGAATTAGAATATCGGCTAAACGAAGTTTGTTTGCTCCCAAATAAAATGCTGAACAGTAACCAAGTCAATCGGTAAAACGAAACAAAAACGAAGACGCTTGAACCTCATCAAATAAACGAGTCCTATTTACTCAAGTTTCTTTCAAATACTTGCAGCGTCCGTTAATTTGAGAGTGTTACCAATATTCCATTCGAAGGAAAATGTATCAAGTGCAATAGTGACTGCAGGGAACAAATGCACATTATATTGGATTCATAAAAAGCAAGAAGATTATGCTACCTTATTTCCAATCATCCTAATCCCATGAAACACCCCGAAACAAACATTTCCTGAAGTTTATACGAAAAAATAAGGACAATCAAGAAAGCAATAATGTGCAACAGCGACATCCTTACTTAATTCCAATCTTTGGATGTAGAAAGTATATCCATCTTTACAAATTAAAACATCACGATGTGTTTTTTGTCCACCTCTCAGACTAACAAAAGATCTCTTAAGATTGGAAGCAAAAACAAGGCTATATCATTTAAGGTGAAGATGACTGTCATTAAGATTGGAATTTTTCAAATATAAAAGAGCTGCTGGCAAAAAAAACGAGCAATTATAAATTTTCCAAGATGAAAAAATGGATCGCCTTTAATGTTGCCTTTTGAGTGAAATTTTACTCTAAGGATATATTCAAATCCATTTTGTGTAAACATCCATAATATACGAGGGCAATTACGAACGTAAGCAACTGAATGATGGCTAAGCTTTCTGACTACTACTCAGAATAAGTAAAAAGAAACAACTGGTGTAACATAAATATCCAAGCAATAATTAATCTTCAATGGTCAAAGTTCTTTAATCCTGCTTTTCCATAAGAAACGTAAATAATGCGTTATATATTATAATGTTCAAAAAGCTCAAAAATGCAGCAGTGCGTCACAAAGGGCCTCGACCTGTCGACAAAAAGTAGTTACCAGTAGATGGAAAAATACATATGTTTTTAAAACATCTTATGGATGAGACTGATTGTTTTACGCAAAACAAGTGGGAACTTATAATCATTCATAAAACCAAAAAAAGAAAAAAAAAAAAACAATTCAAAAGAAAAAGAAAAAACACGAAAAACGATCATTTGGAAAAGACAGCGAGGCATGCGGCCTTTAGCTCATTCATTTGACTTGTCCTGTTCTTCCTTAATTGCCACCTGCTTCACCCGCTTGTTCACCACCTTCTTGATCGTCCGCGCCAGTGTCCGATGTCCACAGCGTAAGATTGTCACGAAGGAGTTGCATGATTAATGTGCTATCCTTGTAGGAATCCTCATTTAGAGTGTCCAGTTCAGCAATTGCATCGTCAAATGCCTGTAGACAAAAATTCAGTTTAATGTAAGTAATGAGAACAATAATCTATTTACAGTGATGGGTTATCATAACGAATCTGGGCATATCTCTTGAGTAAAATTGAAACATATCGGAATGAAAAAAATTTTAAAAAGAAAAAAAAGAAACTAGGAGAACAAAAGAACTCCATATGAATCAAAAATTCCATATAAATTTCAGTTCAAACAGATGTCGAAGTGGCACCAATTAGTTTATACCTACCACTGCATCTGGTTGAACATAAATCGTGGACAGGAATAAAGCAGAGGGAAACAATGGAACACTGATAAATAGTATAAATCTACAAAAATCCCATTCCCAAAAAAATTTTATTAAAGGACTGCCAAAACAAACGGATGGCACCTAAGCCGCCATTAGCACTTCTTTGTGAGGATCACTGTAACACGGTACAGAAGAAGAGTCTAATTCATCTTTTAATTGGATATGGCTCAATCCAGGAGAAAGAAAACAATTGATATTATTTGTAATGAATTTATATATACAAATGTTTAATTGAATTCCCTCCATTTAAACATCAAGTCTTATATGTCAGTAGATGAATACGCCCCGGGAAAGACAAAAAACTTGAAAAAAAGAAAAAGAATGCAGCATGAAAAAAAGCGCATGCATGGATGTTAACACTCGCACACTCACAAAACCTATTCCATTATTTTTAAAAGAATCTCTGAAATATTCTGCCTTGGAACTCCAATTTTAATCAGAATGTAATATGCAAATACATAAAATGTGCTGCATTACTACTGCAATTCATGCATGAGCAGTTAGTGTTGATGATGGATCTACTGATTGGTCATGTGATGCTTAACATCAACTGAAACTGATAAGTACCGTAAAATTTAATTCTGTAGCCTATATTTTCCTAGATTTTAAAAATTGCAATGCACTTCTCAAAACCTACTTTTCAGTCTTAATATATCAATTAATTTGATCCTGTTAATTTTGAAGCATATAATTTTTATTCTCCCTATCTGAGTAAACACCTAATAGCGAATTAGAACTTCTAAAACATGAGTTCCGTTAACTACTTTATCCCATTAAACTAGCAGTCTTAGACTTAAAGATAGAAGCGAAAACTTTCATTGAAAAGACCAAGAACTTACTGTAACTTTAGGTTAATTCACATACCCACACATGCATTTTCGGAAGCGGAAGCGATTATTCGATGTGCTTTGAGGCCCTCAACACTTAACTTTCCCGTGCTAGCGAGGATGGTAGGCCATTGGACTTAGGAATAAATTATTCCACCAACGCCCATCTAAAACCCTATGAAGGACGTAAAATTGAAATAAAAGTTTCCATGAAATAAAATTTGATTTCCGTTTTTCTTAGACTGAGAAATTTACTGCTAATGTATTACAAACAAAGACAGCATCGCTCATACTCCTGACCAGCTAAGTGGACACTTGGAAACATTCAGGACTGTAACCACACTTCAAATTCGTAGGAGCATACCGTGATCAAATATTATTTATCGGAAGTTTCCAGTTTACGGCCCTCAATTTTCTGCATATAAAAAGTAACAGGAAGTCATTAATGGTTATAAATGTAAGAGTGACAAAAAGAAGAGAGCCTCAGACAGTAGCAGCAATATGTATTGTCAAGTGTCGGCCGAATAACAAATCGGAACATTCAATGTTTTGCCGACCGGCACTTTACAGGATCCGGCCCACCTGTTTGGCGAGTTGACATGCACGATCGGGGCTCGATGAAATCTCGTAGAAGAAGACACTATAATTTAGAGCGAGGCCCAAACGAACTGGATGGGTAGTCGAAAGCTGTGCCTTGGCAATCTCAAGTGCCTCCGAGTAGGCTTTCTGACCCGCATCCGCCACCGCTGAAACAAATATAAACCAACCATTCGAGTGAAAATAATATAAAATGAACCCGTCTTTCACGCACCTGTTTAGCAAGTTGACAGGCCTTGTCTGGCGCATTCAGTATCTCGTAGTAGAATACCGAAAAATTGAGTGCAAGCCCAAGCCGAATTGGATGTGTGGGCTGCATTTTGTCCTTCGCGATATCGAATGCTTCCTGGTAGGATTGCTGTGACTTCTCCACTACCACTAAATAGAACAGAGAACCACCGGTCAGCAGCAATAAACTCAAACTTCAACTCTTCTATTCCTCAGCAAGGCAACAGACGCACTTTCTCAAGGAACGAAAACAATATTAAAATAAATTTTCCAATACCTTCTCGGAAAAAAATTGCGAAATGCATGATTAGCTATTTATTTTGATAAACTCAAAGCTCCAAATAACCTATACCTTTCCATGCTAAGGATTAGAAAGTTCAAGTTATAATATCCCAGGGGAAAGATTCCTGTCTCAAATTTTTTGCTTCAGAATGGATATTATTCCATTCTCGATCATTTTAACAGTTTATTCAGTTCGACTATGATTGTTGTTGGGATCTCAAAACTATAACAATTAATCCATTACGGCGCGTCATCTGGCATGACTAATTTGTAGGTCTTCTCTTATTGACCAATACATGTTTATACACTACTCCACGCTTAGAGATCACTGAATCTGATCAATGTATGCCGTCCATTGGACAATTCTCTCTTTGCTGTACGATATCAGACTTTAATTGGCGTTGCAATTACTAAACCCGAGATTTCAATTAAGTAATTGCAAGCTATGCTTACCATTGCGATCATCTCCGCTTGCAACTTCGGCCAAATATCGGTAGTAATCGCCCTTCATTTTCAAGTAGAACACTTTCGATTCAGGATTACCTGCTTTTGGAATGAGGTATTTGTCCAAAAGATTCTGAAATAGATGCAATAATATAAGGACTTGAATCAGTAATCTATAAATCAACTTTTTAAAAATTTTCCAATGATGGTGAAAACATTTCTAAAATGTGCGTGTAAGTGCAATAAAATGTGTAAATCTCTGTTGAGAAGTTAATTCAATATAACATTTCAAGACCAGAATGAAAATTTACCAAAACATCTTGACAAATATCTCGCAGCTCCTTCTCAACTTTTTCACGATATTCTTTTGCCATCTGTTGCTTCTTCTCCGAACCTTCGGTTTTTTGTTCAATAGACGATATCACTCGCCATGACGAGCGTCGTGCCCCGACTACATTCTAAAACGCATACACTGCTTTAATTTTCTTTATAATCAGTTACCCTCTTTGAGAAGCATCCTTCCACTGTGGCGGAAGAATCTTGACACTTATCGATAACAACTGATGTTTTCTATCTATCCATCCTATTTTTATTTAGGTACAGTCAAAAGTTTGTCCGATGCTTCTAAAATTTCTGCCACTAATAAACATAGCACTGCTGCAACATGTATTTCGCTCTCAACTTTATGCATAACAGACTCTACTTTTCAGCAACCCTTCCTTGCATAACAATCAACTGAAGATGTCCTTACTGTTAGTACACACCGCAACGCTCAATAGCCATAGGCGACGCGCAATGAGCACAACTCTGTGAGGCCTGAATAATGACAGCACATGTGCTCCGATGGGTTAGAGAAGTTGCTATACGAATTCAAATTGAGCCGACTGGGTAAGTACTATGATAATCGATAAGCCATTTGATGCGTCCACGCAACTATCCAATAAACCACTATGGAGATTTTCAATTATCTAATATGGTGATCTGCTTCTGTCCCCCCTCTTTCTTTTACCCTGGTCTGTTCTCTTCTTTTCCTCCATTCCTCATTACTGCAAGTCTCTCTAATTTGATTTCTACCTAACCCATCATCCCACTACTGCTTAACCATGGCAATTCTTTTCATCTTTCGACTCACGAAATGATCAAATATCATTTAATTCTATGCAAGTTCAGTTTAATTTTTTGAAAAATCAAGCTCAACATCAAGTTTAATATTATACTGAAACATATCTTTGAGAAATGAACTGAAAAAAATACAAAACAAGGACTCGATAAAATATCCTAACCTTATACGCAACGGAAAGCAAATTACGCTCCTCATTAGAAAGTTCTGCACCCAATTCGGTGACTCGCTTCATCGACTGAGCCATGTCATCATATCGCTCAGCCTAAGAAACAAATCGATTTTCTTGACATATTTTATTAATTTTTAATCGTATTACCTATTTAATTCTACAATAAATGTCATATATTTTTTGATGCTCCTAATGCCTTTCCAATATGAATAATCAGACTAGCTCATCGCACTGAGAGAACTTATCTACCTACTTATCAACTACTTTTAACCTTAGAAGAACATGAGTTTCACAAATAGAAATATATTTGTAAATCACTTTCCATCACAAAATACGATCATACAACTAACTTGTTCAGCAAGCTTGGCGCGTTGAACGAGTTCATCCTTGTTTTCGGCCATTTCGATAAGTATATGTGATTTGAATACTTCTAGCAGCTAACAAATAAACAGAGGGATGCAGCCACAGTCCACTTAATTCAGCTGAACAACAAATACGCAATTAAAATGGTTAAAGAAATGAGCTCAAGGAACTATATCCGAAAACGACGCGAGAGTTGACCGCTCCGTGGAACTTTTTCGAATAACAAAAGCAAGCTCCTCGGCTTCGCCTGAAATGAATCCCACCTTAAAAGACTCATCACCTCCTCTCTGCAACTGAAATACATGTGACCAATAAAATTCTCAAATTATTATGAAAATACGGATCAGTAAAATTTTATTCCAATGCCCTATTCCATATCCGCTTATTTTAGGAGGGATTCATATTATGGAGACGATGAAAATACTGAAGGTTCAACCATTTAGGACAAGCGAAACTTCTGCAATACCACCAATTATCAGAATAAATGCTCCTCCCTTACATATTTCATCTATCATCTGTGGGAGGAGGGAAAAGGAAGACGGAGGGAGAGAGTGTAAGACAAGCGAGTTTCATTCTGGCGCTTAATCTTGAGACGTAAAAAATTCGTGCATTACATATACAAGAACAGAGATGTAAATAATAGCAATAATGATAGGCCAACTATTAAATAGATTTTCAAACTTAAAACACAACGTAAATATGATTTAACGATTGGTCGTTGATAACTTGATATTTGAAGTAAGTGAGATGATTAAAATGACAGCAAAACTTTTAAAACCTATCAAAACGCAAGTTAAACATTGGTGATGAAAATCTGATTTAATGAACCGCCCCATGAACCTCTGAATGAGAAGTGAATGTCTTACGGCAAAGTACCAATCTGCCGGTTAGCCTAAAAATGCTGCAGTACCATCCAGGTAAATGAATCCCTGAGCAATAAGAAGCAAGCGAGGAAGATGCTAAATTAACATCAAAAATGAGTTTACTCCAACAACAACGACCGAATAATATACATACACACATACACACCTACATACATACATAACACACATACATACCTACATACATACATAACACACATACACATACATAACATGCATCGTAACGTGCAGACCGACAGAACACGGACAGAAAAAGAGAAAAACAGACAGTCAGAAGCCTAATCATACTCTAGCCTGAACTATACGACCCGACCTCCCAAGCAATGTGCGGAGAGGCCAAATGGCAAGTGCATGTATGTACGTATGCTTGCAGACAGTCATACAACAACCATCTGCAGGGATCATATAATAGATGCGCATGAGAAATAGCGCCTAAAAGAATCTGCTGGATTTGCAAGATTACGGAGAGAAATAAGTCGAATTTGTAGATGGTTTCGGGCATTTCTGCATGCAATTTGCATAGATCGTGTAGGATGAGAACTTCAGATCTGTGGTACTCAAATTCATTTCTCATTGATTAAGCATTTCAGAGCGGATGATTCCGAGGGAACATCGATTTGATTGGCCCCGCCTCACATAGCAATTCTTACAGGGATCGTCTCATAAATTCATATGAAATAGTGCCCAATGTTATCATGCCTTATTTTGGACTATCATTCCATTACCGGCCAAAACATTTGATTCTACAAATCAAATCTGATCTTTGATCAAGGAAATGTCGAAATTTCCGCTTTATTTTGATTCATTCTATAAGCAACTAGAAGAGGTTAAAGCGGATGATTCCGGGGGACATTCCACTTCTTGGCTACTGTTTTTGATCTAGAGGAATCAGTGCGTACGTGCGAAGGAGAGCGGTCGATAATACTCATTCTTCTTCCCTCTTTCGCGGTGATGTTGAAGTGAGTCCGAGGTTGAGGACAAGGATTCCCGGGGTAGTTCCGGGAATTCTTGTTGGAATGTGATGATATCCTGCATTACGCCACTCCAGTTATCATTGCAGACATAGATCGACGAAGACACAAGATATCGTTGGTACCTGCTATCACAGGGTCTCAAAAGTCACGGCCGGAAATTGGAAGAGAAAAGGTGCAGTTAATTCAAACCTGGACTTATTTTGCAACTTTTTCTTTTCTGTGTCTCCCGTATTCCTGAATTTCTCTTCCGCGATTCGCTTGGATTTACGGATTTCCCCACTAAATATTATCCGAAAAATTCGAAAAACAACTTATTGTAAACAAGAAGTGATAAAGGTGTAGAAAATCAATTCTGCTCCAAAATTCGAACCTTTTAAATCTTTTCGGGTTCTTCCTTCCCTTCTGATCTCCAACGTGTCGCCCCATGATCGGTTGTTTATCTATTTTAGCGGTAAACATGTTTATCATTTTGGCGGGAAACATGTTTATTGGCTTTTTGGTTCCTTCTAACTTATCTTCGCGCTTTCTGATCATTAACACTCCTTGCTTATAATAAGTCGTCTGTCGGATTTCTTCGATAAATATGTTTTACTTTAGATAGCTAATGGAAAATTTCCTTAATTTCATGGAAGCTAATAGAAGTTAATGAAAAAAAAGCTTCTGGAAATTGTTCCTTATTGCATTGGGCCGAAAAACCATTGAGAATGTCGGGGAATCTTTCAATGCAGTTGGGATGATGCATATTTGGCTTTATTAGATTATTTCAATTTCTTGAATTCCCGATTTCGCATATTGAAGTTTCGAATTGGTTAATTTCATTGAAATGTTATAAGAGATTAATCTAACAACAAAAATTTTTTATCATTGAGTTCAAAATGATAGAAGTGTCTCAAGATGTAAGTTCCACACTGTCAAAAGAGTTTTTCTAATAAACAGATGTAGCATCTGTCCTGTTTTGTATCTTCTGCATGATAATTTATTAAATTCGAATTGAATATAAAATATAAGAATTTGAAATCTTAAGGAAAATTAAGAGATATGCATAATATTCAAGCTTAAAAGCAGTTAAATTATCAGTTTAGTTGAAGATTATTTTATTTTTGATTCATTTCTTGCAGTTTTTCTCTGATTTGAATTTTACACTAAAATATATGAAATGGCTTTTGGATTTCAAGTTACATGTCTCTTCATGAAAAAAATAAGAAAGCACACTTTCGGAAGATGCAGAAATTTGAAAGTGATCTATAGTGGTCGTGTTTTTATTGTATGTTAAATGATCAAAATAATTCTTTGGACGACATGTCCTAGTTTGGTTAAACAGTATGATCAATTAATCAATAAATCGTTAAAACAATAATTCCTGTGTGAATATTGAAAGCTCTATATATGTAGAATACAATGTTTGACTAATTGTTAAATAATGTTGCGCTTAAAAACGTCTAGTCACTTTTTTCCCCTATGACATTAGTGCAGGAGAAGGACAGGAAGTGAAGGACGGATTGAAAAAATTATCCTTTTTTTAAAAGCTAATTATTGTAAAGAATGAATTCATTCTGTTTTCATCTTTAAGCAGAATGAATTTTCTCAGTCTTACTAATAGCAATCTAGCTTAATTGGATTCATTTCAAATAAATCAGTTTAAACAACATCGATGAATGACGGAAATTTTCTACCACTGTCATATGAGAAACAAGCATAAAATAGCAACATTCGTAATATGTATATGAAGAATATGAGAAAAAAATTTTAATTAACTAATTTGAAATATCATTACTTTAAAATGAAGCTATAATAAAAAATGTATTTAATATGGCTTGCATAATTCGTTCAAGAATCAAATCCATCTACATTCAAATGCAAAAACGAGTGGAAATTTGATTTGAATTAATCATCGAATACTTGGTTTTTTTACTCGAATTTCAAAAGTGATCGATCGAGTCAACAATGTAATCAGTGGAAGTTTCTCTTTCATCTAGACGACTGGGAAAATAATGCACTGATGGACATAAAAAGGAATCCAAGTTATCTTTCTTTTTTCTCCTTTTTTGACGATTTTTGTTGCTAATCGATCTGTTGCATTAGCTGTGATCTGAGCTTTTTGAAATGTGAAATGAAGCTAAGAATTCAAATTATCCTATATTGAAAGATAATAGTGGACAGGTACAAAGAATTCATTCTTATCGTAATTAGCTTCCTGATTAAATGATTTGTTTTCCAAGCGACCATCATTCGGAGGTCTTCTTTTTCGAAATTGATTTTGACCGATTGAATATACATTTTTCGAGGCTTTCTAGATTTTAATTTCTTTTAATCAAATTTACCTTTTAGGAAGTACTGTATTTATTATCCTTCTATTACTCTACGTTTTTGTTTTCTAGTTAGTCTTCAACCTCTTTTATAATCAACACAGCTAATCTCTATGGATCTCGGCGGAATCAAGCGAAATTTAAGCTTTGCTTTAAAGCAAAGCTTTTACCTCAAAGTTTTTGATTGGTGCTCTGAAAATTTTTGAATTGAATAAAAAACCTCGTAAAAGCTGGATTTGCTGTAAATGTGAATGTTTGATTCGACAAAACAAATTCATGCTTCTTTTTTCCAATTCCTCCCATTCTTTTATTATTTTACTAGGCGGAATTGTTCAGTTTTCCAAATTGAAAGAAATTTTGTTTGAATCAAAAAGAAACTTCTGACAAGCAGTTCTCTCGTCTTCTTTTTTTTTTTTTTTTTTTTTCATAATATCTTTGGAAATCCAAAATTTAGCTCCATGTTTTAAAAACATTGTAAACATTCATGATTTTACTTCAATTTTTGCAGAAAAGTAAATCTTGAGGCGTTTTTTATTTGTGCGAAAGATTCTAATTCTGTCAGCTGTCTCTTACTTTTTGTGCGTGGCTTGTTACTTTTTTACCTGCTCAATGCTTCATCCTCAGCGATTGTGTAAGCATAATAAATAAAATAAAAAAACAAAATAAAACACGACACTTCGACCACTACTACCTCCCTTTCTTTTTATACTGTAATTAATATCATTGATGGCACTGTGGAATAACAATTTCAATTCTTGCACTCTTGTTGCCGCATTTTTTTTATCAAAGCTTGCAATTATGAATGCAGATCTGAATGAAATATCATCCACTGTTTTCTTTTTTTTTTTTTTTTCAAAAACTATTTTAGCGAAATTTCTCCTCTCTTTTTCTGAGGACAAAACTTCCCAAATAAAAAAGTTCGTTTCGAATGACATTAGCAGTTGATCGGTTTCTTGTTTGGAATGTGATGCAAAAATAACTTCCGGCTGGATGATTATTACAGAGAGATGTCGTATCTATTCATTAAAACTTAAGCATGTAGGCCGCCTTTTTTTATCTTACTTAGAGCAAATTCCATCGAAAGAAATACCTGAAAATTTCTGCAATTCTTTTTATTTTCCAGTCTGTTATCCTTACTGCGGTATCAGTTTGTTTACAATATCAATCTCGCAGCGAATTAGTAAAATTATCTCTAGGAAAAAACTCGTCCTTCTCAGCTATTCTGCAAAATTACAAAATAATCTAAACGAATATAATTCTTATTCTATGCGATCTTGTTCCGTGTTTACTTATGTAAAATTTCGCAATACTATATGCCATTTGTTTATTCCATTAGTGTTTTCTAACGGAGAGATAAATAGGTTATATTCAAATCAGTCTATTCCATATGTATTCACCGATATGCTTAATTATGCAACCTTTTGGAATGAAATATTTCCAAACTTAAAAATTAACCGCTCTCGACCATTCTGCTCTAACCACCACGAACATTATCTTCATCTTCTCTCTCGCTGAATCGAATGAAATTCAAACTCAAATTGTTATCAAAAGCTTTCGACCGCGAAAAATTGCGAAATGAATGAATAACAACAAATTGATGAATCAGAGGGAAAAAAAAAAAACCGCTCTAACACACTTTCACCCTCTTCATATCCAAAAATTGTTGCAAAAGATGCCACAGAGATCGATATAATCATCTTGCAAAATATAGCTGGTCTGAACACGAGCTCGAATGATCTCTCAACTTTCTACTCAAAAAGAAGAGACTATTGACTACTTGCAAATAAATAAAACCAATACTACCTAGTTCAAGATCTAGGTAGATCTTGAACTCGTTCGTAGGGACACAGCCATTCATCCTGGAAAAATCATTTCAAACTTTTCAACTGTTCAAGTTCCCATCGCCTAAGATTGATTTGGAAATATGATCTCTGTGTTGAATGTACAAATATAAATATAATATAATATTATACAGTGCTTAATTGACAATAAGATTAATATTACATCTTCGAATTTCAATCCCTAAGACTTTGATACAGATCGAATTCTCAATCAGCATTTAGCATTTTACCAAATATATAACGGAAAATTCGAACAAGAAATTATGCGGAAACAAAATGAGGAATATTTATAGGTAATTCCATTTCTTCAAGTACAGTTATTCATATGAACAATAATGCTACTGATATACATACAAATCTATATTGTACTTCAGATTCAGTAACTAATAATACAAAATAAATTCTTTCGGCTGAACTATGTTATAGGAAAAGAGAGGCCAGAAGCGGAGATGGGGTTGCGAATAGGGAGTTAAGAAATAAGCAAAATTTCTTGAATAAAATAATTTTTATACTCTTAAACAAACGGCCTATTTTTTCGACAAGAGTAATTTAAAGCCTGTCGAAACAAAGCTGCCAAGTCTTTGCCTAAATTTCGTAACTGAACAGCATTCGAAATTTTAATTCAGATTCCCTAGGATAGTCAGCTAAAACTTTGCAATTAGCTAATGGCTATAAATTTCACGAAAAGTTTCGTATCCTGAATGCACAAAATCAACCCTAAATCAAGTAAAATTATTCCCTGCTTTGGAGCAAAATAAAATGTACAATCCCACAAAACATATCGATATTAAGAGACTTCTTTAGGATATCAATGCGCATGATATTCATTACCACAGACATATCACGAAATGCATATTACATGATTACATAAAATCATTAGGAACTGTATAACGATGGAGAAATTTTTTACTTCGCCAAATTTTAATTTTACCATCAGTCTTTCCGACTGACACTGCCATGGTACCATCAACTGGATTGAGTGCAACCGCTGCAGCTCCACCGGCGTGTGGTAATTCTCCAATAACGCAGTGATATTCACGTGACCAAATTCGACCACCATCAACGGAGGCGCTGAAAATACGTTAGAGAAATTTATTATTTAGCTAGTTTTCTGAGAAAAATCAGACAGAATATCTTTTTATTACAATTTCTCAAAAATATGAAATTATGAACTTATATTTCGGAAACTAAAGATAACCCAAAATAATCATAATGAGAATCGGAAACAATAAACCCGACTTCGACAAATGAAAACTTAATAACGAAGTCCAAAATCATTTAATAGCTTGTAACACCGTTCAATTTCCGAAGGTCCGTGTGAAACTGAATTCAAGAGGCGACAATCTCAAAAAAGTGAATATCCAAAAAGATTTTTTGAAAATCATTTTAACTTTACCTCGCAACATAATGTCCACCAACAGAACAGCCGAACCGTTCAACACATGTAGCAAAATGACCAATATATGATTTTTCAATTATCATCGTGGATAAATTGATGACACAAATTTCGGCCTAAAAAATCATTTTTTAAATATGGCAAAAATTGTTGCCAACCGGCAAAATTCTATTTTTTTTTCATTTGAACTTTCATATTTGTCGAATTTTCGTCTCAAAAATTTTAAAGTTCTTATAATCAATTGTCAATACAAATAACTCCGCTGGAAAGCAAAGAGTAAGAAAACTTGATGAACATAGTGCTAGAAGTTTCTGGTCTTGTGATCAAACCAATTCGCCGTGAAACTATTTACAAGACTTAAACATATGAACTTCTTAGATTTTTAAAAACAATTTCATAAATGTAATAAATGATAGAAATCTGGAAAACAACTGCATCCATTGCAATAAAGAAAAATGAAAGCTTACCAAATATGCAAACCGTGAACTACCACCATAATTATCATGTGTAACATTCACATACAAATATCTGAAAAAGTAGCCAATGAAATGAGAAAAAATAATAAAATATTCTGAGGCAGATATGATCACATTATTACTTTAACATAAAAAGTTTGACGATTTAAATAGACGCTGCTTCCAAACAGCGTATTTAATTTATCAAAAAAACAAGCCGAAAATACGCGCAATGAAATATGGAAAAATGGTTCGAGACTTCTAACAATTTATCATTCCATGTCATTTTGCAAAACAAACTTAAGTATGAATTTTAATTACGACACCATTTTGACTGAAAAAAAAAATCATAATTCATTCTAGTTTATCTTCCTTCTGGACCAAACAAAAACTAAAGTCTGAAGTTTCAACCATTAATTACAATTAAAGTCTTTTAACAATCGGTTATTAGTTCTGTCATTCACCGGATTTTTTCTATTCGCTTATGAAAAAGAAAACGATAGAAGAAATTGAAAATCAAAAATAATTTGTCAAAATGAAACTACTTTTGGTCCAAACTCAATGTCATGCCCATAATATGAGCTTTCATGTCGATAATATGATCCGGAAAGTCAACCATTGACATTACTGCCGATAATTGTGTTTCTTCAAATTCTGGCTGTTGAAGACGACGACTTGATGACCTGGAAGAGATTAAATAATATACAAAAAATTTTACAGAAAATCCAGTTCAGTACAGAATCCAAATGAATTATTTTACCAACATATTTTCTAAAATATGATTCTTCAAATTCATTTCAAGCTTTTTTATGATTTACTAGGCAGCAAAGGAATTAAAATTGTGATTTCAATCCTTATTTGAATTTGAGTTAGCTCATTTGATCTAAAACTCAAGGAATATACAACATACGTATCATAGTATTATGATATTTATGTGTTTTTTTGATAATTGTGTTTCTGCAATAATCTGGAATGCGTATGTCGTATATTTTTAGAGTTTTAAACTAAATATTACTAACTCAGATTCAAATAAGGATTGAAGTCATAATTTATCTTTCTCTGCCTGTAGACTAGCTCAAGTAATCATTTAAAATTTTGAATTCCATGAAATATCTAACTAGAAATCAAAATTAAAATCTTTTACGATAATCCGAAACGAAGGAATAAAAAAGCAAAAAAAGATTAACCGCTCTCCTCGTTTTGGCCATGATTCCATTTCTGGATTTATTTTTTCAGCAATCTGAAAATTTTTGCTGATTTTTATTCTATTCTAAGAAATTAAAAATGTTAAATAAGTTATATATTTTGCCGGAACATAATTTAAAAGTTTTATAAACAACGGACTGAGAAAAAGTCATTTTTGAATACTATAATCTCAATTACAAATGTAAAGCTTCCAGCAAAGATTGCAGGACCGAGTATTACAAGTAAAAATACTCAGATTTTTGAGGAAAAACAATGATCATCAAATTACTCTGTTAATAATCAACTGATTGAACAGTAGGAAATTCAGACAGCAAAATCATAATAGGCTGGAGAGTAGCATCCTTTTCTCAAGCGACTGAAGCTTCTACAGTCCTTCAACATCATGACCAAAAAGAAATTACTGATACAAGTTTTCCAGTCAAATTTCATCGAAACTACTTTGAAAGTAATAGACAAAATTGAGAACATCTGTTAAAGTCTGACTTGTAGATGTCATTGAGGCCATTTTTGAATGACATCAATTTATCGTCAGCTTCATGTGCTGCTATATCTAATGCTATCATGTACATAAAAAAACAACTCACCATATTCCCATCAACTATTTTGAACGCGATGCGATGCGGTGGCGAGGATTCATTGTCACCCGTCGCATACATTAATAATCGATGATCGTTTTCATGGCAAAAACATGGACAACAAGCGGCATATGTGATTGACGAGCCATCATTAACACTGCCATTCTCTTCCACCAAATGCCAATTTTTGCAACTCAAACATTCCGTTTCCCAATCAGAACTGATTTCCTCAATTCGCTTCTTCATTTCGTTTCTCCGTTCATTATCGCTTAAGTCTTCACTTACCAATTCATTCGCCTTCGAAATTAACGTCTGAAAAGGATTAATTAAAAATAACAAAACTTAACCTACTGTTTGAAGGCAAAGATTGTAATTCCTTTCTAAAGGATCAATCGAGAAAATCAACGACATGTAAAGGCACAGCAAGATTACATAGTAAACAAGGATTGCGTAGGTAATGTAGAAAGAGTTCACGATAACAAACGTGATCCATATCAAAATGAATATTTCATTTACCAGCATAATGTTTTTTTCATCACGCATCTCCATTTCTGATTCAAAATCGTGAAATTTTGTACTAAAATATTAGCAAAAGGACAGAACTTCTGAATACTTTACTACCATTAGAATAGCTAATACAACTGCGTGTTGGAAGTATTTCACCTTATGTTCAAATGCCGCTTCTTCCGCGAGGACTAAAATGCCTCGGAGTCGAGAAGGAACAAACCGACCCAACTTGATCATTTGACAGTAAGTTCCACCTCGATTCAATATTCTAAACAAAAAAATAATCAGGAAAATAAATTATGTCAAATTCGAAGCATTTCATCAGCATTTATAGAGCATTTTTAAATAATACAACAATATGCAAATACATTAAAATATACTATGTATTTTTTTTTTTTTTTTTTTTGATATGTCAGAGGAAGTTATTGATTCATGAATGAATATAAAATTTACTGATTCTTTTCATATACCAATATCTTAACCTGCAGATGAACAAAGGTTAAGTAGCTGATCTAATTGTTCACTATATTCAGTGGACCTGCGTCAATTTATGACATGTATAACATTACTGTTTAGGTAGGACTGGAAATTATTTTCTACGACCCCACAAGGTTTAGGAATCAATGAATAGTGGAAAAAATTATTACTATCCCCTTCCTTTCTTGTAAATATAGAAAATTTTAGTATGGAAAAAGTTTGCCAAATTTATGAAAAAATCACTTTTTTTTTTCTTTTAACAAAAAAGACATGGAAACTAAAAAACACTAAAAAATTTTTACCGAAAAACAGGACTCATAACTGATTCATTACCAACTGCATCCGGTGATAGTGATGAACAAATCCAAATTTGTGATACTGATGTACCTATAACGGAGCTGAAAAAATGATTGATTTTATCTTGCAGTCACAAAAACTATTATTCTTAATAGATAATAACTGTATTATTGCAAAAACTTGCTTCTCAAGATTTCATTTTCAATTCAGTCCTGATAGAATGCTCTAACTTATTTTACTAACTGTAATATTACGGAATCTTATTTAATTCCTAAACAGGTTAACTAAAACATATTTATGCTATGCACGGAATTTGAAAATTTAATTAATAATAATTATAATTATAATTAATAATTAATAACAATAATAATTAACAATAATAATAATAATAAATAATTAATATAATAATAAATAATTAATAA